>BQNB010015564.1:0-73057 GCA_026074375.1 Tanacetum coccineum
CACCTAGATATAGAATATACGTGTGAAAATAAGGTGGTGTTTGATATCGACTTAATTGACTTAATATAAAGGGGGAATTACATATAAAAAACTGATTTTTTTAAGTCATATGAAAACCGTTTGTTTGTGACTTAACAAAGAAAAATGACTGACTGAAAATATTAAGTAATAAAACTGAAAATGTCATTAAATCATATCTTAACAAACATGACTTAATAAAAAAATTTAACAAACAAGCCCAAGTTCTTCATATATTCATCATAACATTTTTGGTCTATATATTAGAACTATAAAAATGATGGGCTATATTTTGGCCCAATATAAACACTAAAGTAAAATTAGCAGGTTTAATAATTTATGTAATAAATATTTCTATTTAAGTAAATAACTAACAATAAACAAATATATTTATAATTTTGGAAAACGGTAAAAAAATATACCTCATAGCGGACATCAATAGCTACAGAAAATCTTGGTTGTTGCACTTTGACCATAATTAAGTTTTTTCTTGACTTTATCTTTTTACCCAATAACAACAATAATAATAAATAATTTCATCCTAAAAATCATTTTTCTAAATACACGTTTTACTTATGAAATCAAAATCAATCAAAAAGTGATTAATGATTTTAAGAACTTAGCTTAGCGAATTCAAGATAAACACTACAAATCGTATTAACAAAAAAACATGAAAGTAAAACTCGAAATACAACTTTGTAATGTTTATCCCGCTTGAAATTGGTAAAGATCTTCAATAGATTTACATGTTTTACGTTGTAAAATTGATGATTTTATCTTCGTTTTAATAAGTTTAAAAGTTGCACAGTAGATCTATCGCAAAATCGATATCAATGATCAAAATTCATGTATGGAATACCGATTTATATCACCTTTCTTATCATTGAAAAGATAATCAATGCATCAAACTACATAAATTAAATAAATTTAACGCTTGTGATATGAAATGGGACAATGAAGATTGATTATGTTACCATTGAAATAGATCGAGCTAGAATGAACGTGTTGTGGTTGCGGCTGCAGCAAAGTTTTATTCTCTCGAAACCCTACTCACGATGTGTGGTGAAAGTTAAAAAATACATCAAATATTTATAGAAAAGAAAAGATAATAATTCATAATTTGTTTTAGTTAATATCATTATAAGTTAATGTATGAATGTAATAAATTCAGTGACAACTGGCATACAGGTCAACGAAACAAGAGAAAAAAATTAGGTGCTTGTTGGTACATGTGTTCGAACCTTCTCTATGATTTCAGTTTCATGACTCCCTATTAGGAAAATCATCAGTAATATCACATAAACGTCTTCAATCAACTAAATTTTCTTGAACGTATTGTATATCCTTATAGCTCATATATACCACATATAGCTCATATATACTACATATAAAGAGAAAATATATTTACTTAAAACTTACAAGCTTAAAAATGAGTAATGTTGTTAGACTAAAGCATGTTAATGCAATCTATTAAATATTTAAATACTTAATTACAATTTAAAATAATAACTTTCTTCACTCTCACTTACTTCACACCCATATATACATAAAAAAATTACACACACAAATTGACATTACTATACACCATCGCTATGCATGGGTAATCGTCTAGTCATTACATCAGGTATAACACGACTGACGTATAAGCCTAATCCTATGTATAATCCATTCAATGTGTGACACGTGTTGCACTTTTTTTCTAGACCTCTCATCTACGTGTCGACTTAACTAATGAGTTTCCTCAAACTTATTATGTTTAAAATGAATAAACTTGTTGAAACAATATAGGTTTGGCTTTGTTAACATCATGTAAAATGCCAATTTTATGAATTTTCATAGAGAATGTCAACTTATTTTGAATTAAATTAAAAGCTGGTAGAACAAGATGGTGTTGTGAACAGATTAGTGATATTCGTTAAAATATACTTATTTTTAGCATCAAATTCTTTTATTTATAGCATAATAAATAACAAAAAATGTGTATTTTAAGTGCATATATTGTTAGAATGTGTTATTTATCTTAGGCATGAGAGATAACATTTTAGCAAAAATACGATATTTTGAGCATTCATCAAAGATTATTGAAGCTTGAAAAAAAACCCGAGTAAATGAGCCCAACCGAGCCTAAAGTTACGCCCAGCCGAGCCATTATAACTTCAGCTAAGGCCCACTTCCAAGTCCAATACTAGCCCACAATAGTTGTTGTCCTTCCAACCCCTCGGCAAGCAATAATGCCTAATTCTTGAATTAATTACATTATGAGTTATGGTTCTCGTAAGATGAAGTTAGGGATTTCAGGTAAAGAAGGTTTTGAGTCTGTTAGTACAAAGTTCGTGTCGGGTTTAGCAAGGTGGTCTTTTGTCGGGCCGGGCCTCCAAATGACTCGAATGCTCGATCTTGTACTAGAGCAAGAGAAGTGAGATGATTTTCTGCACAATTAAAAGTAAACCGTTAGCCTTACCGTGGGGACGGACCCCACGATTAGACTCCGGCGTGAGAGTAAGTATTCATATTGTCAGAGTATATGTCAGAGAGAATAAGAATAACTGTGTACCTTTTGGGATGTATTGTGATCCCTATTTATAGGTGTCTAGTACTAGGGTTTCCTGGTATTTCGGTTACTTTAGTAGTGGCCGGAGTGGGTCCCTTGTCGGGCAAGGATCCGCAACAATCGTGTTGAACGGACGTTGTCTTCTGCGGACGGATCGTCCTATAGGTGGATCCGCGGACGGATTGTCTATAACTGGATCCGCGGACGGATCACAAGATTTGGGGCCGAGGCCCACGCGAGATTGGGTTTTACTATGGCCCGTTATTGTCAAGTTTAGCCCAAAAAGGCCGAGTGATAATGTGGCCCAAGCCCAGAGGCTTGGTACACCTAGTATACGTCATCAAGTCCCCCCAGTCTAGAATGATATTGCCCGCAGGTTATGTCCTGCGTGCGGTGATCGATGCTAGACTTCTCGTCTACTTTATTTCCTCCTTGAGTTATCTATTTTTATGTCGTACCGCTTCTGAGTTGGTGACGCTTCAATGACGTGGAGCGTTGCTATCCTTTTACCTTCTGACTGGTGACAGCTTTTCACCAGTTTCCCGTGCGCTTTTCTATCGTTGATTAGGCAAGTGGTACACACGTGGCGTCATCCAAGTATCGGTAGGAGTAACTATACCCAAAGTATAAATACCCCTCTCATTTTTACTGTTTTTCTCTTCTCGAAATCTTTTCATCGCCATTGTTAATTTCTTAGAGCTTTTACTTCCATTTCCCCGTCCGTGCGTTATTTTCCTCGTTCCCAGTTTTTCGAGATTCAGGTTAGCATTTATCTTAGTCTGTCTTCTTCAAAATGGCTAATAAACATTCCATTATGACCCAAGAAATGGTAGAGCTTTTACAATAGTTATTATATTCCTGATGAAGTTCATCCTACCGCCCCGGGGCGGGACAAGACCATCACCCAATTTCCTGAGGGCAAAGTGGGTGTTTATACTAGGTTATTTGATTATTGTGGCTATAGGATTCCTCTTACCAAATTTTTTGTAGCCGTTCTCAAATATTTCCGTATACATATTTCTCAATTATCTCCCTTCGGTGCTGCTCGTATATCTCATTTCGAGGTTTTGACGCGCGTACTTGATCTTGGCCCGTCGGTAGCTGTTTTTCGTGCGTTTTATACGCGTATATATAGTGACGGATTGTTTTCGTTTGCGAAACGTTCCCTATCGGCTCCTTCTTGTCTCTCGAAGCCTCCGGATTCTATTAAGAACTGGGCGGACCATTTTTTCTGGGTTGATTCCAGGGTGTTTCCTATCTCCGTCCCTTTGTATACGGGGGGCGTGTTGGAGAAAGATCCGGCTCCCCATCTCACTGCTCGTCAAGAGCAGGCTGTTCAGGTCCTTTCCTCTAATAAAGCTCCTTTCCGGCGGTATCCGGAATGTTTTTTAGCTCTTGTGGGTTTGAGCCCATACTATCCATTTGGTGAAAACACTTATCCGGCCTTTGAGAGACCTGATAGAACGGGTGGGTTAAACTTTGTTTTGGTGGAACAAGTTTTTTTTTATATATATGGGGTTTAATTTTTTGGTGTTTATTTTGCAGACATGGGTTTGCTTGACTATATCAGGACTGCTGACCCCCGGAAGGTGCAAGCGGTGGAGGTCCAGAAAGGGGAAGAGCAGGTGACGTTGCTTGAAAGTATAAAACATTGCTTCGTGTCTCTGGATGCTCCTGCTGCGGTATACCAAGCAAGTGGTAGTGGTTCTGGCGCTGGTCCTGAAGTTTCTGCTCCATCTGCGGGAGACAATGTTGTTGCGGAAGAGGATGTTATCCCGGTGGGTACTTACGTTGATCTAGTAGACCCGGAAGACAATCTGACTGTGGTTGAGAAAGGAGATGCCGCTCAGAAGCAGCCGGAGAAGGCCAAGAGGAAAAAGTTGTCAAAGCAGAGCGACCCCCTTCCTGCTAAAAGATTGAGGATAGATCATCCTAGCCTTGCTTCCGGGACCGGTGGGAAGACACTTGCTAGTCTGAGACGGACCATTCCGGAAGGCTCCCTTTTATTGGGGTCTTCTCCAGCAAACGTCCACACTTATGTTACCGTGCGGAGGTACGTTCGTGCTTAACATTTTACTTTGATTTTGTCTGTACTTGTACTTTCCTTTAACATTATCCTTTTTTGTCAGTTCTCGCGTTGCGGATGCCCCTGTGTATACTGCTGCTGACACTGTGACTTCCAGCAGGGGCAAGACGCTTGTCGTACCCACGTCGGACATGGGCGGGTCTTCCCAGCCGTAGACGTCGGAGGAGTCGGCTGACTCGTTCTATGAGACGGTCATCCTGAATTCTAAAGATGCCAAGCGTTGGTATATTCTTCGCTGGAACATAACCAACGATTCACTGCTAGATGACGACTTTTCTTGTCGTACGTTGGTTGATCGTGTCGCTCCCCCCGGCTTTTTCTCCGCACTCCAAAATATGGATTATGACCAATTGTTCGAGGAGTTCAATGTGGGGGCGGCACGACAGATTTGTCTTGGGTCGGAGGTGAGGTCTCATACTAAGCATGAGCTGGAACTTAAAGAGAAGTTTCGGGCTAAGTATGATGCTCGGGGTGTGCTTCTTAGGGAAAAGGACACTGAGATTGCTAGATTGAAGTCTTTGGTGAAAGAGAAGGAGACGGAGTCCGCGGAGGTTCTTCGTCTCCGTAATCAGGTTTCTGTTTTGGCTGCGGATAAATCCCTTTTGAGCGCAGAGGTGTCAGCTCTTAAGAGTGTTGTCTCACTGAAGGATACTAATATCTCCCTTCTTGATTCTCGTGCTTCATACCTTAAGTCCGCCCTTGATGATTCCCAAGCTGCTTGTGGTGAAGCCAGGAACTTGATTTCCTCCTTGTCCTCCGAGAGAGATGGACTTGCCTCTAAGGTATGACTTTTATTCGTTCTTGTTACGGGGGGTTTTTTTTACTTAATTTCTTATCCTTGTAGGTTTCTACTCTTCATTCTGCTTTCCATGATTTTAAAGAGAAGATGGAAGCTCAGCAGGAAGCACAAGCTCAGGAGTTGTACAATCGTGTGACCGAACTTGAGGCACACGTGATGGATGTGTCTGGTCGCCTGGAGGGGGAATTTTACCCTGCCTACCTAATTGCTCTAGCTGGACGAAGATGGTTGTTGACCTACGGGATGGAACTTACTATGGTTAAATGTTTGAAATCCCCCGAGTATCAAGGGATTTTGGGTCATGCTTTAGGCCAGGCCATGGATTATGGTATGCAAGAGGGTTTGGCAGCCGGACATGAGCATGGAGTCGCTGGAACCCCACTTTTCGCAGTCGTGGCATACAATCCTGAGACTGCTGAGAGCAATTATCTTGATGCTGTAAGAGCTCTTGAGGAAGCGGACTTCCCCTTGGTTCATTTGTTGAAGTCCAAGAAAGATTCTAGGATGGATGAGATCTTAGATTGTTTTTTATTGGACGGACCTTTGGCGAATCTTCCTGAAGCTGCTCATCTTCAACCGTGCCTTGAGCAGCTCTCCGTCCCTATCTATCATGCTGATGTAAATGCTGTTGTTGGGGAGACCTCTTTATCCTTTGCTCTTCTTAATGTTTACACCCGTGCCAAAGGCGCGAAAAGGCATGCCTCAGCTCTTCGCCAGTTAATGGTATATATAGTTTCTCATCCTTTGTCCTCTCAGAATTTACTAGGTGGGGCTAGCACTTCTGCTGTTGCCCCCTGCGTTGAGGATTTAGACACGGATGAAGATTTGGGGAGCGTGGTTTGTATGCTCCAACTTGAAGATCCTCGTTTTGAAACTTTTTCATGACCGCATGTGGTTTGTTATAGCGGCTTGTTTGTGTTTTTAGATTTTTTTATGCCGTGGCCGTTGCGGTTTTTATTGTAAATTGACATTAACTTTGTAAGTTTAATATCTGATTTAGACGGATTCGTGTAGGTCCGTATCATAACACGTTTTTTAGTGATATGCCTGCTATCTTTGTTTATTACTGGTGTACGTTCGTAATAGATAGTCTTGTGAATATTTGTGGGTTATTCTCCCGGTGCTGGGCTTGCAATACCTCTTACGCGCCTGAGCTGATTTTGAGGTTGCTCAATCCTTTATTATACGGGATAATATTTTTGTGGAGCATGGCTCCTAGCATGCACGTCTTAACAATTAATATAACTTTGCAAAGTAAAGACAATTTAAAATTTAAAACTCGTGGGGGTAGCTAATCCCCACTTTTCATTGAAATTCAAAATTTTACAAGATGCAAATAAATAAAGACATTGCCCTCCGGAGCATCATATGTGCCGGGCGAATTCTTACAATTCATGTATATAACACTTTTTGAGATTACAAATGTTCCATGTCCTCGGCATTTCATTTCCTTTGCAGTCTTTGAGTTTGTAAGCTCCCTTTCCAAGCGACTCTTTAACTTCGTACGGTCCTTCCCACTTGGGTCCAAGTTTGCCTTCGTCCTTGGCATGACTTGCTTCATTGCTGCGGTAGACCATATCGCCCGGCTTGAAACTTGTTCCGCGGACTCTTGAGTTGTAATATTTTTCCATCTTTTTCTTGCTTTTTGCTTCTTGTATTGCTGCTTGCTCCCTTCTTTCTTCTATGAGGTCCAAGTTGATTCCCAGAGCTTCGTTGTTTTTAGTTTGATCTATCTCCGCGGTCCGGAGTGTTGGCATGCCTATCTCCGCCGGGATGACAGCTTCCGTGCCGTAAGTCAATGAGAATGGTGTTTCCCCGTTACTTGACTTGATCATTGTACGGTGGGCCCATAGGACGTGCGGAAGTTCTTCTATCCAATCTTTGCTTTTTTCATCAAGCCTTGCCTTTATTCCTTCTCCTAAACTTCTATTTGCTCTTTCAACTAGACCATTTGCTTGCGGGTGTTTCACGGAAGCGAAGCATTGGCGGATGCACAGTTTCTCACACCAATCTTTGAATGGATTATCACGGAACTGCTTTCCATTGTCTGATATAATTTCCCCTGGTAGGCCAAATCTGCAAACAATGTTGTCCCATACGAACTTCTTTACTTGATTGCCGGTGATGGTTGCGACGGCCTTTGCTTCAATCCATTTAGTGAAATAATCGATAGCGACAATTAAGAATTTGACTTTACCTGGACCTTCCGGGAAAGGTCCGGCTATGTCTATCCCCCACTTATAAAATGGCCATGGAGACGTGATGGGGGTCAAGTTCTGCTGCGGATTCCTTGGGACGGGACGGTGTATTTGACAGTCATTGCATTCCCTTATCAAGTTCCGTGCATCCATATGCATTGTTGGCCAGTAATATCCTGTTCGGATTACTTTGGCAACCACAGATCTAGGGCCGGAATGCATGCTGCACGACCCCTCGTGTATTTCTCTTAGGACGTAGTTTGCTTGGAGTGGTCCGACGCACCGGAGCCATGGTCCTAAAAAGGACTTCTTGTATAGGGTTCCATTGATCATGGCATACCTGGCCGCTTTCCGACGTACCGCTCTGGCCTTCTTTTTATCCTCCGAAAGGATTTCTTTTGTCAGGTACTCACATATGGGTGTCATCCATGTGTTGCCTTCTTCTTCTACTACGTCAAGAATTTCCTTTTCATTTATGGACTTTTCCTTCAATTCTTCCACGAGCACCTGTTTGTTAAGATGCGCGAAGCTTGTGGACGCGAACTTACTCAGGGCGTCTGCTTTTTTGTTTTCACTTCGTGGTATTTATTTGATGGAAAATTCCTTGAAGCTTTTTGCGAGTGTTTTTACTTTGTTCAAGTACTGAATCATGCCTGACTCTTTGGTGATGTAGGAGCCGTTAACTTGATTGGCCACAAGTCTTGAGTCAACATTTGCTTGCAAGTTCTTTACACCCATTTGTTCTGCGATCTGGAGACCGACTATTAGTGCTTCATATTCAGCTTCATTGTTAGTGGCTTCGAATCTAAATCTCATGGCATATGTAAATTTTGCCCCTTCTGGATTTGTTAGTATTAGTCCTGCCCCGGAGCCGTCTACGCAGGACGAGCCGTCTGTGAACAATGTTCGCGGTTCCGGTAATACTTCTGGTTCTGCCATGAGTTCGTCCGGAGACTCTTCTTCCAGTCGTTCCATAATAAAATCTGCCAATATTTGGCCTTTGATTGCGGTCCTTGGTCTATATTGGATGTCATATCCTTCTAACTCGAACTTCCACTTCAACATCCTTCCGGATATTTCTGAACTTGACAACAGTTGCTTTATCGGTTAATTTGTTATTACAACGACCGTGTGTGCTTGGAAGTATCTTTTCAACCGTTTACTTGCACTGAGGAAGGCTAACACTAACTTTTCCATAGGGGTATAGTTGACTTCCGGGCCTCGTAGAGTGCGGCTTACAAAATATACTGGTATTTGCTTGCCTTCTTTGTCCGTCATCAAGATCGCGCTGATAGCTTCTTTTGCTGCAGCCAAGTATATGATTAATTCCTCATGTTCCCTTGGTGCGGTCAGTGTTGGGAGCTCCGCAATAAGTTTTTTCATCTGCTTGAAGGCCTCTTCGGCTTTCGGTGTCCATTGAAAATCGCTCTTTTTTGTGCATTTTTTCAAGGTTTTGAAAAAAGGTAACGATTTTTCTGCTGATTTTGATAAGAATCTGTTTAAGCTTGCTAATTTTCCATTTAGCTTATGCACGTCCTTGATGCATCTCGGAGATGGTAAGCTAAGGACTGCGTCTACTTTTTCCAAACATGCTCTAAACCCGTTGGTGCTTACTTTGTAACCTAAGAACATTCCTTCCTGCATTCCGAAGGTGCATTTCTTTGGGTTCAATTTCATGTTTATCTGTCGAAGGGTTTTGAATGTTTCTGTTATGTCTCGGACGATTTCTTCTTCCGTGTGGCTTTTTATAACCAGGTCATCGACATATACCTCTAAGTTACGTCCAATCTGCTTTTGGAATGCTTTATCCACTAAGCGTTGATATGTTGACCCGGCATTTTTTAAACCGAACGGCATCTTAGAATAGCAAAATATCCCTTGGCTTGTTATGAACGCCGTTTTTTCTTCATCCTCTTTTGCCATCTTAATTTGGTGGTACCCCTTGTATGCATCCAAGAAGCATTTGAAAGAATACCCACAGAGGGATTCCACCTTCCAGTCTATTTCCGGTAATGGATAACAATCTTTGGGGCATGCGTTGTTAAGATCTTTGAAGTCCACGCACATTCGCCAAGTTCCGTCATGCTTTTTGACCATTACCGGATTAGAGAGCCAACTGTGATAATGGACCTCCTTCATTATTCCAGCGTCCACTAATTTTTCCACCTCTTCTTGGATTACCTTATTTCTTTCTGGTGCCTGCCCTCTTTTCTTTTGCCTGACTGGTGAATATCCCTCCCGGATATTCAAGCGGTGTTCCGCGATGTTTCGTGGGACGCCCGTCATATCAGCTGGCTTCCAGGCGAAAATATCCAAGTTTTGTTTGAGCAAAGAACATAGTCCTTTGCGTCCTTTTTCTGTTAATGTTGATCCTATGGCAACTGTCTGTTCAGGGTACTCCGGGTGGATTGCTATATTTATTTTCTCTTCCAGTACTTGGTTTACTGCGGGAGCCTGGATGCTAGGTCCGGAGATCATAGCACATTCCATAGGAATGACTCTACTACTCTGTAGCGTTACCGTGCCGCCTTCAACGGGAAATTTTAACATTCCGTGTGCTGTTGATGGTACGGCGCGGATTTTCCTTATGCCCGGCCTGCCTATTATTGCATTGTGTTGGGATGGTGACCTGATAACCATGAAGTTCATCCATGCGGAAGTGGAGTGTACTTCATCACCAATTTTTACTAGCAAGGCTATCTGGCCCAGTGGCCAAATGGTCTCTCCACTGAATCCGATAAGGTGAGTCGTGGCCGGAACCATCTGATCCCTTATCTCTTTGCGGAGTTTTATGAAGCAATGTTCATACAAGACCTCTGAGGATGCTCCGCCGTCAATATATACCCTATGCACAAAATGTCCGCCCATTTCGACTTCGATGATCATTGGCCCCTCCGTCCCGTCTTCTTCCCTTAGGGGTGGAAAAGACATTGCCGTCTCCGGAGAGAAGCTTTGGGTAATCCTGGGCTTGGCCACTCTTTCCCATGGTTGGATCATCAGTATAGTCAAAGGTTTATCCTTTCCGGACGCTTCCCCTTTTTTCGGTGCTTTCGGCTTGTCGTTCTGTTTTAATTCCTTGATGAATTGCGACAGTTTTCCGGCCTTGATCATTTCGTCTATTTGCTTTCTCAGCTGCATCCATTCGCTTGTGCTATGTCCCATATCTGAATGAAATTCGCAGTATTTGTTCGGATCTCTTTTTTCCACAGGAGTTACCATTGGGGGTGGAGCTTTGAACTTTCCTTTTTCTAGAGCGAAAATTTCTTTTGGCGTTTTTGTGAGGAGTGAGAATCTATCTAGCTTACGATCCGGTCTTTGTTCGTTTTTGAAGCCTTTCTTGAAATTTGGTTTGTTCCCTCCTCTGACGGTTTCCATGATGAAGGCGCTTTTCTCTGGCCGTGACTGAGTGCAACAACTTCCCCTTGTAGGAAGGACGTAGTCATTCTATACATTTCGTCCATAGATCTCGAAATTCTTTCATATATACGTTTGATTAACCGGTGGGTTATTTCGTGCATAAACCCGGAGATTCTCATGCACTCCGGAGCTCCTTCTACATCCAGGACTTCTGCCTTGTATCTTTTCATGAAGTCTTCCGTAGATTCTCTGTCTCTTTGTTTGATGTGATGTATCTCCACCGGATCCTTGATGTGCTTTGTTTGCTGGAGATAGTTTTCCCTAAACGCTGTCCTTAGATCTTCATAGCTGTCGATCGACTCTTTTGGTAGCTTGTCAAACCAAACTCTGGCATTCCCGGTGAGGGTTGAGTTGAACATGTGACACCATGTCGGCATTGCCCAACCTTCTGTTTTTGCGGCCGATTGAAATAACTTTAAGTGATCCTCCGGATCTCCACTTCCATCGTATGTTTTGACATGGCTGGGCATCCTAGTCCTCGGGAGACTAAAATGCCAGATCCGAGGTGTGAAAGGATTTCTTTCCTCACATGTGCAAGGCTGAGAGAGATCCTCTTCATCGGTGTTTGATTTCTGCCATCTTGACTTAGATTTCCAGTGACCCCCTTCACTATCTTTACTTTCTGAATATTGGCTAGTCGTACGAGATGGTGTTCCCTTTCGTTGACGCCTTCTTGCTTCTACTTCAGTTCTTTTTGCTTAGGGACTCCGTTGACGACTATCAGGACATGCGGATGTAGCTGGCTCCTTTCTTCCCAACCTATTAAACACGCCTCCTTCTTTTCGTGGCCGAAGCCGCGGTGAAGGGGATCTGTACTTCTTAAGTCTTTTGAAAACACTGGCGTATGGTGATGGGCTTCGGGAATACCTGCCTCCGTGCCTTCTTCTGGGTTCTGTCCGGGCAGTTGGTGTCTTGGATTTAGAGTAGTGCGATTCTTCATGGCTTCTTATCTTAACTCCGAACTCTTCGCCATAGATCAGTCGTGCTTTCACCTCGTTGAGTTTGTCTTTCTGCTCTTTTTCTTTTTGCATCTTTTCGGCGATGAGCGGCAAGAGTTGGTGGTAATTTTTGTCGCACATTTCCCTAAGAACTTCGTCAGACATAAGTTCTTCAAGACCTTGGGGACCATTCCTTCCCCCTGTGTTCCTCACGGCGGATGTGAGATTGTTTGTGATTTGTTCGTGAGTGCTCATGGTGAGTTTTTTTAGAGAATCGTGGTTGCGTAAGGGTCCTACGGATGGCGCCACTTGTTAGTATAAAATCCGTGCCGGGTTCAGCAAGGTATCGAAGTCCTTTGTCGGGTCGGGCCTCCAAATGACTTGAATGCTCGATCTTGTACTAGAGCAAGAGAAGTGATGATTTTCTGCACAATTAAAAGTAAACCGTTAGCCTTACCGTGGGGACGGACCCCACGATTAGACTCCGGCGTAAGAGTAAGTATTCATATTGTCAGAGTATGTCAGAGAGAATAAGAATAAATGTGTACCTTTTAGGATGTATTGTGATCCCTATTTATAGGTGTCTAGTACTAGGGTTTCCTAGTATTTCGGTTACTTTAGTAGTGACCAGAGTGGGTCCCTTATCGGGCAAGGGTCCGCGACAATCGTGTCAAACGGATGCAGATGTTTTCCGCGAACGGATCGTCCGATGGGTGGATCCGCGGACGGATTGTCTATAACTGGATCCGCGGACGGATCACTGGGTTCGGGCCGAGGCCCACACGAGATTGGGTTTTACTATGGCCCGTTATTGACAAGTTGGGCCCAAAAGCCCGAGTAATAATGGGGCCCAAGCCCAGAGGCTTGGAACACCTAGTATACGTCATCACATAGACTATCTAATGGTGAAGTAATGTTAAGCTTAGGCTCATAGGTAGGCGTGACCACGATGGTAGACAACATAACCTTCCAACGGCTAATGAAGTTGTTGCACTTATCATCGGTGATTTTGATTCCATGCCTAATGAAAGAGACATCATTGTACACGAAAAGAGTGGCAAGTTGAAAATAAGAGGTTGCATGTTTCGTACCTTCCGTTACAGTATCCGTTGTTGTTCCCGTACGCAGAAGATGGTTATAGGACTGACATATATCATCAAGGCATTACTGACCGTACACCAGATGATAAAAAGAAATATGTGACCATGCGTGAATGGTTTGCTTACTGTATTCAAGACCGGCCAAAAGTTTTTTCAACCATTCTAAATGGAAAACGATTGTTTCAGCAATTTTTAGTTAACGGTTATACAATGGTTGAGGCTGAACGGATGTTATTTGTACGTAAGAAGCAAAAGGAACTAAACAGGAAATGTATGACAGATTAGCTCAAGCGGCCCAAGCATCCAACCCACAAAATAAAAAAAGTGGTTCTAAAGTAGTATTACCTTTCATCCGTGATGGGTAGCCCACGTTACATGTTACAAAACCATTTAGATGCTATGGCTATGTTCAAGTGGTATGGATACCCGGATTTATTCATTACATTTACATGTAATCCCAAGTGGCCTGAAATTACAAGGTATCTAAAAAGAAAGGGTCTAAAATCAGAAGATCGGTCAGACGTAACATCACGTGTATTTAAAATGAAGCTTGATCAATTGATAAAGGACATAAAGGAGATGTGTATTTTTGGACGTGTCAAAGCGTATCTTTGTAACAGTTAAGTGTTGTATAATTATTATAAACGTGATCAACAAATTAATTTTGTTTTGTATTTTCTAAACAGAATTATACACCATAGAGTTTCAAAAGCGAGGTTTGCCTCACAGTCATTTGTGTGTATGGTTGGAAACAGAAGATAAGTTAGATTACCCGCTGACATAGACATGTGTATATCCGCTGAAATACCTGATAAAGAATTAGACCCGGAGTTACACCAATTGGTAAAAGAATTTATGATGCACGGCCCTTGTAGTCCCGAACACAGAAGTTGCCCTTGCATGGTTGAGAACAAATGTTCAAAGAATTTTCTAAAGAAATTCAACGAGTACACTTTCATTGATGAAAGTGGATATGCCATAAAAGAAGCGATAATGGTAGAACCTTTAAAAAACAAGGTGCTGACCTTGATGGTGGTTTCGTTGTCCCAAACAACCCTACTTTATTGAAAAGGTAATAGCATTTACAAGTCGTGTTTTTAAGATTTTATTTTATTTTAATTCTTTTAAGTGAAGATGTTTTCAATTTATATTAATTTTACTTCTATTAGGTATCATGCTCATATAAACGTAGAATGGTGCAACCAATTCGAGGGCCCGGATAGAGTTACGGCTGCTATTGAAGATGAAGAAACATATGAGATTAAGGATTGCAGATGTATCAAATCACTTAACAAGTAGACAAGATAAGAAAGTTTAGAGAGAGAAAGTAGGTTTTGACAATACTCTGTTCTCAAGTTTTTTTTAAGATGGAAAGGTAGGTGATGGGAAGGGAAATTGAAAATATAGGTGTTCTTAAGTTATTTTTCAAGAGAGGAACGTAAGGGACGGGAAGGTAGGAGGAAGGGAAATTATGAGCTTTTTGATGTACATTTGTTCCTCCCAAAATTAGGGGGAGTAGGAAAGAAAGCGAGTCACCAACAATATGATTTTTTGTTAAATTACAATTATATCCCCAATTTGAAGTGGGTTTAAACTGGCGAGGTTTGATTGCTGGGGAAACATTGTTTACCCCGTTTCATTGAATTATATATATATTAATGTATTAAATATGATAGTATCCATTTGATTCCTTCTCCATTCATCAGTGTAGTATATACAATATGCGATCCAGTTGGTTTTCAACAATGTTTTGAAAACCGGGTCAATAATCGATCCGGTCGAGTCACCGGGTCACCGGGTTACCGGTTCAACCGGTTGGCCCGCCGGGTCAACCCGGTTTTCAAAAAAAATAAAAAAATAATAATATTTGCAATAATACAAAAAATTATATATAAAAATTATGAATATACCTTATATTTAGCCTAAAAACGATTTACTACCAAATATAACATGTAACAAATAAAATTACGTTGCAAATATATATAAAAAACTTATTTTATTTATAAAAAAACATGAAAAAACCAAAACCCGGCCGGGTCAAACCGGGTCTCGAGAACCGGGTTGACCCGGGTCACCTTAAACCCGGCGGCTCAAACCGGGTTTCGAAAATATAAAACCCGATTTAATTTAACCCGTTTTTTCAACCGGACCCGGTTCAACCGGTTGACCCGGCCGGGTCGAACCGGGTTTCAAAACATTGGTTTTCAATTCCATCTTTTATTTCGTTTTTGTTCTATCATTTAATAGTTTTATATTACTCGTATCATTTACATCCAAACCATGGCCAAATGATGTAATTGATGTACATTTATTACTATGAGAAACAACTATTTACAAGCCTTTTATAACTTACACCGAGTAAGGTATCAACAAATACATAGATAGCAGAAATTAATTATTGTATATGGTTTTGAGGGTATATTGGTAATTTTGTTAGCTTTCATATCTTTTCCTTCCTCCTTAAAAATAGAAACTTAAGAACACAAATTGCAGTAACCACTTTCTTCACAATGTCATTCCTTACTTTGCCCTTCCCATCTCATCCCCTTCCATTCTTTAAATTTTAGACTCGAGAACAGAGCGTTAGAGAGAGAAAGGAAAGAAAAATGTATTATGTGATAACCAAATGAACAACCAACCCTCTCCAAAGTGTTTAGAGGGGTATTTATACTTACTTGGGCGCTGGTCAACATAAGGGTATCTTATGTTTACCCGGTTAGCTTGGTAAGTTTCCAAATATTGTTGCTACGAGCTATACTATTACATATTGGTAGTGACCGAGTTTTTTTTATTTCTAACAATCTCCCTGGAGATCACTCCAATTTACAAAAATATAAGCTCTACATTCTACGAATGTCTTCAATCTTTGCTCGTAGTTTTATTTTCATAATCTTTATCTTGTGAATCTTGATGTAGCAATCTTTAGACTTTTAGGATTTAGCTTGTATCTTTTTCTTGACTTGTATGTGATCTTTGAGCTTCTTGAGATCATCAACCAAGCATAATCTCTTTTTACCATCTTGTAATCTTTGCTTTTTTATGATCTTGTGACTTTTGGACCGACATGCTCATACTGTTCTTGATGTTGAAAGCTTATGTAACCATCTTTCTTGAAATTCTTTAACTTTAACACTTCGTCACTTTATAGAGGACATGTGGTATCATAGTAGCAGAAATTTCTTGAAATTCTTTAACTTTAATACTTCGTCACTTTTAGAAAGACGTACGGTATCAGAGTAGCGGAAGTCTTAAAACATGTACTTGAGCTTTCATGATGTCTTTACTTATCTCAGTCGAGTATGAGCATGTGGTTTTGACTTCGACTTGTCATCGGGTAACTGCTGCCGCCGTCAGGAACTCTGCATGAATGGGTTAGTGATAAATAACATATATGGACGAAAGTAACTTTGTCACTTCGTCGAATACGATTGTAATAATCATGGTCCCCGTTAATAAATATAAATACTGCTTGTGATCAGGTAGAATTTTGAAGAATCTCCTTGACATGGTTTCACAGCTGTACTAGCCGTTCTCATTACCGGAGCGTCTCAAAGCAGACAACACAGTAAGAGTGAACCGGTAAGTTATATACTTTCATGATTAATCATGATGACATCCAAATAACGTTCTATTTATAGCATCATGTTATCCTACGATATTAACCCTTTTTGTTATAGTTCTTGCAAAGAATTGTTACTTAATCGTTTATATTTAAGAATTGCGGTAATTATGGAGTAATTGGTGAAAGTTAGAAAAAGGCGCGCATTCTGGAGCTTAAATGAAGATATTTTGAAGATTACTATTATAAAGATCAATACGCCGTATCATAAGGAAGATTTTTTTAACGGCGGGTATCGTGCCTGCACTCACAAAGTCACCACCGAGGAATAAAAGTTCAATACGCGTATCAGTGGACTCAATAAGACGTATTCATGATATGCGAATCAATATTTAATATTCTGGACGTTATCAAGCGTTGTCCTACTCATGAAAATTCCCCAATACGCCGTATCCAACTCTTGGATATGCCGTATCCAACCGACTTCCAGACCTTATAAATACAAAACTCAAAAATGAGTTTTTAGTGTGCTAAATCATAATCTTGATACCTAAACCACAAAAGTCGATTTTCAGAAGAGAAAAAGAGCAAAAAAGGTCGAGCAACGTATTCAATTCCATAGAAGACAACGTGTAATTCCATATACTTTAGTAATCATTCAGTTTTTGGTATCATTCGTTAACTCGATATGGTTTACCTTGGCTAATTAATTATTTGTATTTATATGCGTTTGAAGGCTTAATACCTTCGGGTATTAGCCATTTTTTAAGATGAATGTTTGGTATTTGTTTATCTCGATTTCTTGATTTATTGTTGAGTGCTTGTTTATGTTTATCAATTTATACTTGTTTACGCACTTTTTTATGCGACCTATCATTCAACTGGATCTAGTAAAGCAGACCAAGCAAATCTAGTGTCGGATAGCTCTTATATAGTAATTTTATACATCTAGATTCCTAGTTACACATATATTTGTCCTTCTAACTCTGGTCTAGGATACGCTTCGGGCTTAATACGTTAATTGGTATTGCCAATGGTTAATTGATCGTTGTTTGGTCTAACATGGTGACCTAGATAATTAAACAAGTAAGTTCTTCTGATTCCATTGGATCAGTTGGACAAGTAGATTACTAGTGTATAAATTGCAATTAAGCAATAAGTAGGTAAGTTTCTATGAGTTAGGGTTTAACAAGATCACCATTGCTTTAATCCCTAAGTTAGATTATAATAACAATTAAGGACGCTTCTTTTATGCGGAGGCTTTAATTGTGACTGAATTTAATGTGTTAGGTCTTAGGATGATGTAACGCCAAGTCTTAAGAATGATTATGCAACCTCGAGAAGAAGAAAATCAATTGCACTAAATTAAAAAAACCACCATTCTAATCGACTTAATAATGGTTAAGACAGTTTTCTTATATATGGTATCTGACCGCTCTTTTATTTTTGTTAATTAGCTTGCGTGGGTAACAGTGCCTTGAATTGATTATAGACACCAACCAAACCGTGCAAGTCTCTCAGGGCTTGAAAACCCTTTTTCCTGTTAGAATTAGGATTTAGACTGACATAGGTTTAACATAGGATTAGGATAGAATAGAATTAACATAGATTAGATAACCAAGATATTAATTAAATTGATAGATTTAACCTCGCTTCAAGTGTTCGACACCCTACTTACCACGAAACTACTACCGATCGGGTTACCACTGATCGTTAAGTGTTGTTTTGGTTTAGAATAAAATTAAACTTGAATTATCTTTAAATTATAACATACAGGCACAATCACATCAAGTTTTTGGCGCGTTGCCGGGGAGTGGAAAATTATCTTGATTTTTTATTAGATTATTTTGGTTTTTAACCATAGGATGAGATTCTAAACCCGCTAGGATTAGTGTAATTTAGATTAGTGTATATTCTTGTATATTCTGTAATATTTGTATATTTGTATTTAATTTTTTGCTTTTATATATTTGTGTGTTTAATTGTTTGCGCGTTTAATTGTTTATCTTAAATACACTGTTCTGTTCGATAGATTAATATGGCGTATCCACTTCCATTAGATACGGCGTATCGATTGTCTGGAACTGAAGCTGAAATATTGGTTTTCCAATTTGATTTTTCGCGCTTAAATTTATTTATCCTTTCTTCAGGGAAAATCTGTTGATATTTTTCTTGCTGTTTTTAGAAGTATCTATCAGAGCTAGTTGATTGAGAAGGATTACGGCAGTCATGGCTATACCAATTCTATCTGATAATTTGGAAAAAGCTCCAACTGAATCAAATCTTTTTATCACTAGTAATGACATAAACATTGAACTCAACAAGGAATTTTTGGTGGAATTAAGAAAGAACATATATCATGGAACATACAATGAAGTTGTGGTGGATCACATTGTTAAGGTGCTTAAAATGGTTGATTTGATTTATGTTCCTGGCATGGATTCCCATCAACTGCGAATGAAAGTGTTTCCTCTCTCATTGGCCAATGATGCTAAAGAATGGTGGATTAGTGAGGAAATCACCACTTGGGAAGAACTTGTTAAAAAATTCTTCTGTAGATTCTATCCCGAATCAAACGATAGAGAAGATGAAATGTTGGACGAAGGAGAAAACTGGGGGATTGATCCACTTGAATTCTTATCAAACATAAACACATCATTCAAATACCATAAGAAAGTGGATGGAAGGACTCAAAAGGTGTTATTTCTCTTGGTGAATGGAATTGGAATAAAGAGATATGTGGATAACCAATTCTTTCCGACAGTATGAATTGAAGGAATCTAAATATGAAAACCGTCCAACACTGCTACTTATTCGTTCTTCAAAGCCTATGAAGTACGTGATATTGAAAAACAAAGTTAGACAAAGCGCAAATATTGCAATACATCCAATTCTATCAATGAGCTACCTAATAAAAGAAGGTGTAAAGCAGAAAAAGTATGGAAGCAAACAATACTAGTTGGACTCCAAATATGAAGAATATATTGCTATCAGAAGTTAGAATATGATATTTGGGAAAGAAACGTTGATAATATGTCTAAAATCAATCAAGATATTTTTTAGAAAAAGGACGAAGGATGGAAGGTGACGCGCAACAAATAGTGAAAAGAGAAGCTGAAGAAAAGTCTAACTTAAAGACTTCGCTGTAAACAAAAGTGCTTCCCAGGAGACAACCCAGATTGTTATTTAATTTCATTATCGAGTCTGTCTTCCCAGACATCAATACGGCGTATTCGCTCCATACCATACGTCGTATTGATTGTCTGGACGTTATCAGTCTTTATTTTTATTGCACTTTAAAAACATTATTGTCAGATTTTGAATACGGCGTATTCACTAAACTGATACGCCGTATCTACAGTCTGACCCGTAATTAGTTGTTTAGTTTAGTTTAAATTAACCGTAGGTACCAAGATAGGAAGGCACTTGTTCTTCCTATATTTTATATAGGACCTCGAGAAAGAAATTTCGACGAAGTTGGTGGAATGCATAATTTTTGGAATTCTATGTGTGTGTTGTTCGTGCTAGGATTCAGACGCTTTTTCAGCACACAATCTTGCTCATCAATGCAACTTGGAGAATCTACCGAGCAAACATCAGGGGAGTTTCTTATTCTAATTCTTTTTAATTCCCGTATTTAATGTTTAATCTATACAACGAGGACGTTTTATAATTCAAGTGGGGGATGGAATTAGAATGTTTACTTGTCCTATTTTTCACACTAAAATGCTTAAATTATGCTCAATTTTTAAAAAAAAATTCAAGCATACTTTTGTGAAATTTCTTGATACATAACCCGCACACAATAACCCTTGTTAGAATATTGTAAGGATTTAACCTATCCCTTTCCAAATGTTTACCCAAATTCCACAAAATATGAGTGTGCCGGTGATGTAGTAGACTTTAAAACTTGGCTTGGTATATCTATTTGAGACCGCAATAATAAGTATTATAGATTTAGATGGAATAACTTGTTTAAATTGGTAAATTTTAGGATTACATCCAAATCGCCTTTACATGTTGCTTATTAACTAACTACACCGGTTAGTTAACCTCCCGTTTAAACCCTTTCCACTCGATCTTTGAGTGATAATCACTTTTAGAACAACCCCGTAGAGCCAATCCTTTAGAAATTTAAATAAACTATTTGTTTTGTTACACCCTTACACCTTAACCTACCCTGTTAGATTAAGTTTAATTTACAGTTACTAGTAGCTTAAAGTGTAAAGTTTGTATTTCCCGAGTCTTGTGTCATTTTCTATCTTTGGTGCGGTTGGAAATTTGCACATTGCAAATGGGAATGTATATTAGTAGTCAAAGCTCATGTGATTTTACTACCATCATAATTATTGGTGAATCCGAAGACGAAGGAACTATCAAAGAAATTATCCAGAATTATTATGATCGTGAAGATGGTGAAACTACACCGAGATTTGAAGTTTAGTTAGCAAAAAAATCAAAAAAAAATGAGAAAAATACAAAAAGAGAGAAAGTTTGAAGATAATCGTTTCGCAATTACCGAAGGAATTACACGAAGGATCGATTATTCATTGATACGTCTAAAAAATCAACGATGTAGAGTATTGTACAAAGTGGAAGATATCGCCACTTGCCTTGTAGAGTATGTAAAGTTTTGGGAAGATTGGGAAGTTGACCATTACGGGAACGCCAACTTAGGTTGTTGTTTTTTTATCAATGATCAAGACGTTGTAAATAGTTGTGTCTTTATCATGGTAACGGTCGGGAAATAAGTGTCTAGCAACTTGTATCTTAAGTCTTAATCTATTTGTTTCTTGATTTTTATTTAACAACAATTTACTTCCCTCTCACCTGATGATTAGCCGATGGTTTTACGCGAATGAGGACTTGTTCGAGCGTGCATGTCTATTCCGTCGTTACGGCCATGTATGCATGTCTTAGCTGCCTCGTTGGTTTACGACTTTTGGTGAAAGTTAGAAGGTTCCTACCCTATATCATTCTTCATCCTAATTGTTGGTTAAATTTGAATAGGGATGAGTTGAACACACATGTCTATCCTGACGTTCCGGGTGTGTATGTGTGCTTCAGCTGCCTTGTTGGAGTGGTTATTCTTGAGTGAAAGATTGTTAGAATGGCAAACGTACGCCTTTCCATACAAAAACCCATATTTACCTTTATAAACTTGTTACACCTTAGCTTTAGCAGGTGGTGATGTGTATCCTTCGAAGCTTATGATTGATTACTCGTCACGATCAGAGCAAATTGAGCGTATTAGTTACATGTTTCCACATAGTTTAGTAGCAGTTTTTTGCGTGTTCTTCATTTCCTATTTCATGAGCTATTTGGTGGTGTACTTGTATATGATCAAAAAATGCTTTTAACAAAAAAATATCCTTAAGGGATATTTTTTATAAACTTCTAAAGGCTACTTGAGGACAGTAGGATTAAGTGGGGGGGGATATTGATGATATCAAATAACGTCTATTTTTATAAGTATCATTTATCACACGCATATTCACCCATTTTGTCTTAGAGTTAATTGCAAAAAATTGTTTATTAATCGTTTATATTTAGAATTGCAGTTTAATTATGGAGTAATTGTGGAATAAGGTAGTAAAAGGTGCGCAGCATTTTGGAGCTTAAATGAAGATATTTTGAAGATACATCCGTCAAGGAAGATACGGCGTATCCGTTCCATCAATGAGGATACGGCGTATCCGTGCCTGCACTCACCAAAGACCACAAAAGGAATGAAGATTAATACGTCGTATCCAGAGGACTCAATACGCTGTATTTAATATATGGAATCAATATAATATTCTGGAAGATATCAAACGTGGTCCATACTCCAAGAAATCCCTAATACGCCGTATCCAATACATGGATACGCCATATCCAACCGACTTCCAAACCTTATAAATAGAAAACTCAAAAAACAAGTTTTAAGTGTGCTAAATCATATTCTTGATACCTAAACCACAAAAGTCGATTTTCAAAGGAGAAAAAGAGCAGAAGAGGTCAAGCAACGTATTCAATTCCATAGAAGACAACGTGTAATTCCATATACTTTAGTAATCGTTCAGTTTTTGGTATCATTCGTTAACTCAGTTAGTTTACCTTGGCTAAATAATTACTCTTGTATTTATTATGACGTTTGAAGGCTAATACCTTCGGGTATTAGCCATTATTATGAAGATCTGAATGTTTGGTATTTTTTTATCTCGATTTCTTGATTTATCGTTGAGTGCTTGTTTATGTTTATCAATTTATACTTGTTTACGCACTTTTGTATGCGACCTATCATTCAACTGGATTAGTAAAGGGACCAAGCGATTAAGAGTCTGGGATAGCTATCCATATAAGTAATTTTATACATCTAGAATATAGTTAACAAAATATAGTCCTTTCTAAGTTGTGGTCTAGGATACGCTTCGGGGTTAACTAGTTAATTGGATATTGCCAATGGTTTATTGATCATGTTGCATAGCAGGTGGCCTAGTTAAATGCAACTAAGATTCGTGTCTGATACCATTGGATAGTAGGGACAATGTGGGACTTACCAGTGTATAATTGCCATTAGCGGTTAGTTGGTAAAGACTCTATGAGTGGGGGTTTTTTAACAAGATCACCATTGCTTTAATCCCTAAGATAGATTAAAATTCAAAAATAAGGATGCTTTATGCGGTGATTTAATTGTGACGGAATTCAATGTGGTTAGGTATTCGGATGATGTAAACCTAAGTCTTAAGAATTATATTACGCCACTCAGAGAAGAAATCATTGCACTAAATAAATAAACCAACTGTCCTAATCGGATAATATTGGTTATATTCAGTTTTCTTATATTAAGGTTCGGAACACTCTTTTATCTTTTGTTAAATTAGCTTGATGGGTAACGTGCTTGAATTGATTATAGACACCAACTAAACCGTGCCAGTCTCTCAAGCTGAAAACCCCATTTTCCTGTTAGAATTAGGATTTAGACTGACATAAGGTTAACATAGGATTAGGTAGAATTAGAATTAATAGACTTAAATAAACAAAGATATTTATTAAATTGATAGATTTACCTCCTTCAAGTGTTTCGACATTCCGTACTTACCAGAAAAACTATGATTGGTACACTGCCCGTTAAAGTGTTGTTTTTGGTTTAGTCGGCAAAATATAAATTTAAAACTTAAATCATCTTAAATATACCATACAACGACAACACATCAGTCTTCAATTCATGTTTAGATTTCCTGTATCCAGATACCCTCTTGAGGCTTCCCATGGACATAAGATTGAAAACTGATTTAGAAAAATCAGTCGGTATGTTAAGATGCAAACAGTTTTTATAACACACCAAGAATTTTATCTTTTTCAAAATTCATTCGTCAATTCATAAGCTGGACCGGATCGATATCCAGTATCACAAGTTCGATCCATGTAGGATCTCACAAGTCACCTACCGCCATAGCTTGTTTGATGTTGGCTCTGGAGGATATTCATCTTCATTATGAGATACTAAAGTATCCTCTGTTTGTTTGGCATTATCCAGGATAATGCGTAGGACTCTTGATTTATTTATTGTTTTTACTTATGTGAGTTAGCAAGCAATATTTCAGATTAGTGTCCAAATGTGATTTGGATGATCTCTTTTATGGCTCTAGCTCGATAGTGCACCTTTGGTTTAGTAATCAGAGGCTAGAGCTGACTACCACCTTTTTGATACCAACTAGCTCGGAGTGAGAAAGTCGATAAAAATAGGTTTAATCTCTGTGAGAAATGAAACAAGAGACCTTGAGTGGCTAGGGAGGGTTGTGCATTGCGTCACTAGGTCCATGATGACTGTCTTCAATACCAGACAACAACTTAGTGTTTCTGACAGTTTATGTATTGACCCAGTCTCTGCCTAAGTGTAAGGAGGGCTTCTTTCTTTTCACCCTTTATCTTAACTTTTCTTTTTAATTCTTCAACCCCTTTAATGCTTACCAAGACTTCATCACTTACACCTTGTTGGGATTGGTCTAGTGTCAGCTCTGTCTTAGTCCGCATTATTCCCTTTTCTCACTTTCCTCACTTTCCTCCTTTTTTCATCATACCTAAGGAATTCTATTCTAACTAAAGGAATGTCCCTGGGTAGATCCCTCTGGTTCTGACTGGATCATGGGAACAAATACCTAATCTTAACCACCTTACAACTCCAATTAATTACAGACATGGTAGGTCTTTTGGTATTGTTCTCAGCCTTAAAACCATTTGTAATGCTCTCCCTCAACATGTGCATCGATATTTAAAAATGTTTAGCAAATGAAAGGTGAAGCTTGCACTTGAGTTCTTAAAATCACATCTTTAGCCATATAGTTTAATCACATTTTCTTCCCTTATCAAAAATGTCAAATCTCTTGATATTTTAGATATCAATTAATTCAAATTAAGATATCAATTGATTCAAATATTAATGGTTTTATGGAAAAAATGTTCAATTATTAACAAGCCGTAATAGGAACATTTTTATACTCCCCTTAATTTCTGAGGGTAGTATATATATATATATATGTTGAGTACGTTAATTTGAAATTTTTTGAATTTATTGAAAAATTTCTATAAAATTTATACTCAAACACTATTTATATTGCCTACTTTTATAAGTCTATATTACATATTCACAATATTTACAAGATAAGATTTAAAATTTCTAAGGGACCTGACGATCATGTGGTGCGCGTCATTAGTTTGTAGTCCATCTCGAGTTCCCGAGCACCAACCAATCTTTCAAGATTCCGAATGATCCTTCTTTCACACATCTGCTTGTCAATCATCTCGACCATAAGTTCCGACCTTTTTCTGTCAATAGCCATCCACTTTCTCCTTGGCATCTCCGTATTTTATACCAAACAAAAATCGCGTATTCTATGATGAAGCTCATTCCAAACTTTCTTGAGTGTCCCGTCCGAGAACTTGTATAGCTTATCAGCCAGCATCACTCTTTTTTGTTTGGTCAGATCTTCATAGATTACCCTTGGCGGTTTGTGAGATGGTGTGTAGAGTTCTTTGAATTCTATTTTCGGAAAGGTCTGTTGAGGTGAAGTGATGTTGAGTTTCTTCTGGTAACTCTCTACACCAAGCTGTAAATCCTCAACACGTTTCTTGATGACGAGACTTCTTGTGAACATACGAAGAGCCACAATAAAGTCAACAATATCGCTGTCGGTGAGGTAGAATAGCTTGTGTTGAACAGCAAGAAGCAACATGTCTTCAATTTCATTCAGTTGTAGATCTATGAAGTCACCTTCTTTAAACTTGTAGAACTGACGATTAGCTCTTTTCACCACCATCTCTTCCAGATGACCATATCCGTGCAATTTCTTAACACTAACACTCTTCACCCTTATAATTTTCTTTGTAAAATACACATTATGCTTGGAGAGCTTGTTCAGTTAAGATCTGTGTCATAGCTTACGCCTTTCACCCTAATGTTTAATCCCTTACAATGCATCTTTGTTGTATTGGTAGGACTCCAAAGTGTAGGAACCATGTCTTCAATCCCTTCAATCATATACCGAGCTGCTTTGGTCTTCGTGATCGACGTAGTATACGTCCTTTCCAGATCATAAGATTTCAGATACTCCAGGTCATTGTTGAAGAAGTAATCAGCAGCAATGGTTAGATGACTTGGGTGACCTTGCAGAGGAAGAGGTTTGGACAAATCAAAGGGGTACGATCTCCTTCAGGATTATTCCAATCAAGCATGTCTGTTGATGCATTGAAACATTGTTGGAAGTGGTACTCTAATTCTATGCTGCTAGAACACGTGCCTTTTAACATATTATAGGCAGGTCCTAACAAGATATCTCGAGTAAGATTATCAATTTTGAGTCGATTTAATACATACTTGGAAAAGTCAATCGGAGTGGCCATAAGGTTGTCAAATGTGAGAGGATCCTTTATAGAAGAGACCATTTCATTGAACCAACGCTGTTTGGGTTGATCAAGTACAACCTGATGCTTGTTCTATTCCAGATCAGGAGTAGGAGGCCTTGGAGATTGCTTGAACCAATTTGGATTCGGAGTCTTAGTAGTCTTGGGTTTCAAAGCATTTTGTGGTTGATCATCATCATGAACCACATCATCACTCGCATCATCCATAACCACCTCAGCAATAGGTTCTTTAATTGGTTCCTTTGCCAAAGCAGACTTACCAGTTTTAGAGCCTTTAGATGGAGCTTTACCTTTAGGGGTTTCCTTGGTGGTGGATAGCTTCTTTGAAGACTCTGAATCTTTAGTTGATCTACTCGAATGAGGATGTGTACGAGCGTGGATGTCTATTCCGTCGATACGGCCATGTATTCATGTCTCAGCTGCCTTGTTTGACGACGA
Organism: Tanacetum coccineum; assembly: GCA_026074375.1. Lineage (NCBI taxonomy): Eukaryota > Viridiplantae > Streptophyta > Magnoliopsida > Asterales > Asteraceae > Tanacetum > Tanacetum coccineum. Next base: position 27,008 of record BQNB010015564.1, read on the forward strand.
CCTCTGGTGAAAGTCAGAAGCTCCATACCATATATCATTCTTCTAAAAGAATTATTAAATCCTAACCTACTAATAAATACCCAATTTAGCTTTTGACTTGTTCTTCCTTAGATTTAGTTGTGGAGATGTGTATCCTTGACAAGCTTATGATACGAAACTAATCACGACCGAGCAATTGAGCATACTACTTAAATGTTGCACCCTAGATTAGTTAAGTGATCTGAGTGTTTTCATTTCCATATTTAGTGAGGATCTTGGTTATGCACAGGTGATTAGAACAAAACGATGCTTAAATGGAAAAAATCCTCAACTTCGGTTAGGATACATTTTCATAAACTGGAACTTTTTTTAAAGTCTACTTGAGGACAAGTAGGATTCAAGTGGGGGGATATTTGATGATATCAAATAACGTCACTTTATCATACCATTTATCCTCTCTATTTTGCCCACTTTTATATAATTATTGCATTATTTGGTACTTAATTGCTTTAAAGTTGATAAATGCAGTAATTCAGGAGTGATTTGTAAAGACACGCTAAAAGGCGCACAATTTGGAGCTAAAACAAAGACATTTGAAGATTTCTAAAAATTCACCAATACGCCATATCCAACTCAAGAGATATGGCGTATATGCGCCAAGACTTCATAAGAAAACGCGTTTGACCAATTCCCAATACGGCGTATTCACTCTGTTTACATACGCCGTATCCATAAAGATAACTATTCGAAGATACAAAAAATCAAGTAAATTGGGAATGATATCAATGATTTATTATGAATGTAGTGCAGTCCAAGGAATCTAGCCCAATACGCCCTATCGACCTATCTGAATACGGCGTATTGAGTATTTTTCAGCAACTATAAAAAAAAGACTCAAAAACGAGTTTTCAGTGTGCAATATCATTTTTTTCTGTATAGTATACATCTGAAGTCAAATTTCTCAAGCCATAAAGAGCAGCCAAGGTCGAGCACCATTCCTAATTCCATAGAAGACATCGTGTAATTCTTACTTTCTTAATCATTCGGTTTTTAATTGTTTGATCACGTTTGTAAAAATGACAATGATTGTGGACTAATACCCTTGGGTATTAGCCATGTTAATAAAGGTTATAATGTTTGGTTTGTTTTAATCTGGCTTGCTTAATTTATCGTTGTTATTTGATTATGTTTATCGCATTATACTTGTTTATGTGCTTGTACATGCGACCTATCATTCAACTGGGTCTAGTGAGACTTAACCAGTAATCTAGATGTCGGGATAGCTCTCCATGTTGTGCTTTATATGCCCAGACCAATAGGATCACAAATGACACCTTATCATTACTCTTTGATTATGAGCTTAGTTGGACCGGCAGGTGACCCGATAATTGTTCAACCAGTATTGTTCTTAATTGATTGGTAATTGATTTTGGTGGTGGACTACCGGTGTACAAAGCAACATCAAGCAATAAGTTGGTAAAGTCTCGATGGGCTAGGGTATTAACATGATCACCACTGCTTTAATTCCCTATGATAGATTATAATCAAACATAAGGATGCTTTATGCGGATGCGTTAATCGTGACAGGATTGTTCATATCTAGGTCTTAGGAAGTAGACCCGCCTAAGTCTTAAGAATGATATGCCGCCTCAAGATAAGCAGCCATTGCACTAATTAATCAAACCAGCATTTAATTGGATTTAACATGGTTAATACAGTTTTCTATTATTTGGTTCGTACCGTTCTTTTGTCTTGTGTTATTTGCTTTAGTGTTTATTGTACTTAGAATTGATATTATCACCGCAAACCTATGCCATTCTCTCATGCTGAAACCCCCCATCTTATTAAACAACGTATATAACATAGGTTTAACCAGTAGATAGACTAATTTAAACTACTAATAAGAATTTAGGATTAATGTTTCACTCTTAGATTCGAACACCCACTTACCAAGAACTCCATCTTGACCGGTGTACATACTGCTCGTTAAAGGATGTTTTAGGTTTGGGGGTCACGGCTAAATATAAATGTAAAACTTGATAATTAAATAATTGACCCAACACGACAACACATCAAGTTTTTGGCGCCGTTGCCGGGGAGTGAATTAATTAAACCTTATTCTTATCAGTATTTCTAACCTCTAATCAATTAGTTTAGTGTAATCATTTAACCGTTAATTGATTAGTTTAGTGTAATTTAATCATTTAAATTCTGTTTGTATTTATCTGCATTTAAATTGTTTGTTTAAATTCTTGCATTTAAATGTTTTTAAATAGTATTATGTTCTGACTAATCACTTGATACGCCGTATCCACCAGTTGGATACGACGTATCAAACCTTCTAATCAGGACAGCGCATTGAGTTTTACTGTAAACGCGTATCCTGTTTCACACGATATACGCGTATTCATTAAGCTCTATAACTGGCATATTAAATGTTGGGGGTGTGGGTGGGGAGGGGGGTGGGTGTGTAAGTGGTGGCTGATATATCAACAGAACCCATACGGCGTATTTAAATTAATTGCATACGGCATATCCGTCATCTGATACAGTAACAGTAGTAATCTTTCTGCTTTCGATTTCCTATTATATGTATTCCCTTTCCATAGGGCACATCCTACTGATTATTTGTGCTTAATCGGAGGAAACCGCTGACAAAGCAACTCACATGGCGGAAACAAACAACTACATTACCACCACCCGAAAGAATTTCATCTCTAGTGACAACGAGGGGACAAATGGTCAGAAATGCAGTCTCAAAAATACAAGGAGGAACATATCTTAGAAAGATACGTAATGATTCTTTTAATGGAGACAAAGGGGAAAACACATACGAGCACATCAATAAATTTCTCGATATCACTAACCCAATCAAAATTAATGGGTTGACTCAAGATCGATTCAGACTCAGTATTTTCCCTGTCTCGCTAACAGGAGCCGCACATGAATGTTTTACTAAGGAGTGTATGGGCTCGATTGCTACTTGGGATAGCATGGTTGAAGAATTCATTTTACAATTCCACCACCTTTCTGACCACAATAATGATGAAGAGGAGGAAGACTCAAACAAAACTGACAATTCTCCTAAAATCTTCATGATAGAGGGAAACCTATTTGACTTTGAGACACCCTTGTGCAAGGCATTCAACGAATTCAACTACCTTCTAAAAATTGACATTGATATATTCAATTATGATATCCAAAACTTCAAAGCTTATTATGAATATAAATAAGAAGGTACCGATGAATCGTGGTCGGAAAACACGGTACCATACCAACTATGTGATCATATATGTGAACCATACCGCTTTAAGAATGGGAATGCTAAGTGGCCCACGTGCACCTCTGATATTGACGGATTTTGTAATGGTGGGGAACTACCAGGAATGGTTCGGGTGGGAAGCATGACCTATTTTCAAGATCACAGTTGGTATAATGAACTAGCTGATGGGAAACTAAAGGAAGAAACCTTAGCACTCAAAACAAAAATAGAAGGATCATGGGGAGACGCAACTCCTGGGGTACTTAAGTTCTGCAGATGGTTGAAGGGTCGCTTTAACAACTTCCATGAGCTGGAATACGAGGTACTTGTGAAATTATAAGAATTCTGGTGGAAAGTGAATACCCACGAGATCTCTCCATTACTTCGCAAAGGAAAATTTTAAACGAGGGCCTTATGCGAATATAAAAACTGAATGGGGCAATAATCCTCCTCTGGACGCCAACCATATATTTTAAAGGGATCGTGAAGTGAGCAACGTCGGTTGTAATCAAGAAGATCAAGGACATAAGGACGATCCAATTCCGGAACCATCAAACTGCAAGGTAAGGAGATTCAAAATGATGAAGTACTTATTCGATAATGACGAGGAGTACATTACCATAAAGGAGTCCGAATACCTCAAACACTTAAAGGATAGCCTCAATGCTTATAGAGAACTTTTACGTCTTATTGATGATGGATGGGTCGTAACAACACCTGGCGAGGCATGAACGAAAAAAGAGAAAAAAAGGTCAAACTTAAAAACCAGCTAAAATAAAAGTGCTTCCTGGGAGACAACCCGGTCATTTTAATTGTTTATCACATTTAATTATTTGAAATTTAATTTTCTGCACGAGTCTGTCTTCCCAGACATTGCATACGGCGTATCGAACCCCTCTGGATACGGCGTTTGCATTTCTGGACGTTATCAGTCTTTAAACCTTAATATTTGCCATGTAATTTAATTGTTTCCACATGACATACGGCGTATCCTAGGGTTTGGGATACGGCGTATTGACCCCTGTACAGTTGTGTGTTTAATTGTTTTCTTGTACCATTGTAGCTAGATAGAATTTGCACTTGTCTTCTAATCGTTTATACATGACCTTGCTGAAATTATGATATGATATATGCTGAAAAAGACATGTGTTGAACTTATCCGGGCATTCTGAAGCCCTAGTCAACACACTTTTTGCTCAAGAACTCATCATGGAGAATTATCACGAGCAAAACATCAGGGAGTTTTCCGTTCTAATTCTATTTTTCCCTTATAATTTTATTGATTTATCTATACAACGAGGACGTTGTATAATTTAAGTAGGGGATAGAGAATTAGAACGTACTTGTTCTCTTGTTTTTACAAAATAACGTGCAAAATGCTTAAAAACGGTCAAAATTTTAAAAATTTTTAGCATGACTTTTGTAAAAATCACTAGTTACATTACCTAGCGCACTATAACCCTTGATACATATTGTGAGAATTAAGCCTATTCCGTTTCCAAATTGTCTACTAAATTCCACAAAATGATGAGTGTGTCGGTGATGTAGTGGACTTTAGAACTTGTCCTGGTATATCACTCGAGACCACTATGATTAGTACTATGGATTTAGATGGAAGAACAAGTTCAACTGATAAATTTCTAGGATTAAACCAAATAGCCTACATGTCGTAAAAATAACTATACCTTCACTGTGTGTAGTTAACTGCCTGTGTAATCCATGATTACTCTCTTTTCTTTAGAGTAAAAATCATCCTAGAACAACCTGTTTTAGCCATAGCCATTCTTTTCTTTTTGTATACCATATTGTATGTTTTGTTACACCTTTGCACCTTAGCCTACCGTGTAGATTAAGCCTATTTCTCTATGTTGCTAGTCGCTTTCGTGTAAAGTTTTGTATTTCCTGTGTCAAAGTAAAAAATTTCTATCTCTGTGATGGTCGAGAAATTGCACAACTCAATGGGAAAGTTATGTAGCTCGTAAGTTTCGCTACTTTCGCAAAAATGAATTATGTTCGAAGAAAGAATATTACAAGGAAAGATTATCCGGACGAATTATGAAAGTGAAAATGGTGGAATCAAACCAAGATTTATCATGTATTGTTGAAAAAAAAGCGAAGGAAGAAAAATAGTCGATTCAAAAGAAATTTATACCGAAGGAATCAGTTAGAAGGATCGATTATTCATTGACACGTTACAAAAAATCAACGATGTAAAGTTTTGTAAAAAGTGGCCGATATCACACTTATGTAAAGTATGTAAAGAGCGGGATGTAAGGGAAGTTGACGGTTATGGGGACGTCAACTTTGGTTGTCATTGTCATTTCTGTGATCTAGGCGTCTATCTATATGTTCGAGTCTTTTTTCATTGGAAACAGTCCTAGGAAAAGTAACTAGTAACCGTACATTATTTGTTGGCTTAAATCATTTGTTTTGTGAATTCTATTTAACAACCAAATACTGTTCCTTTCATGATAATTAAACCTAGGATCTTCTACTCGAATAAGGAAGTGAACGATGCGTGTATTCAATCTTGTAGATTCGGGTGTGTATGCATGTCTCAGCTGCCTTGTTTGACGACGACCTCTGGTGAAAGTCAGAAGCTCCATACCCTATATCATTCTCCTAAAAAGAATGATTTAACCCGAGCCTTCTAATAAATACCCAATTTAGCTTTTGACTTGTTCTTCCTTAGCTTTAGCGGTGGAGATGTGTATCCTTGCCAAGCTTATGATACGAAACTAATCACGACCGAGCAATTGAGCGTACTACTTAAATGTTGCACCCTAGATTAGTTGAGTGATCTGAGTGTTTTCATTTCCATATTTCGTGAGGAGCTTGGTCATGTGCAAGTGATTAAAACAAAACGATGCTTAAAATGGAAAAATCCTTAACTTCGGTGGGGACACATTTTCATAAACTGAACTTTTTTCTAAGGTCTACTTGAGGACAAGTAGGATTCAAGTGGGGGGATATTTGATAACATCAAATAAGGTCACTTTATTATATCATTTATCCCATCTATTTTGCCCACTTTTATATAATTATTGCATTATTTGGTACTAAATTGCTTTAAAGTTGATAAATGCAGTAATTCAGGAGTGTTTTGTGAAGACATGCTAAAAGGCGCGCAATTTGGAGCTAAAACGAAGACATTTGAAGATTTCTGAAAATTCACCAATACGCCGTATCCGACTAAGAAGATACGGCGTATCAGCGCCAAGCTTCACAAGAAAACGCGTTTGACCAATTCCCAGTACGGCGTATCCATGACATCTCTATACGCCGTATCCTTGAAGATAACTATTCGAAGATACAGTAAATCAAGTAAATTGGGAAAGATATCAAAGATTTATTACGAACGTAGCGCGCACTCCAAGGAATCCAGCCCAATACGCCGTATCGACCTATCTGGATACGGCGTATCGAGTGTTTTTCAGCAACTATAAATAGAAGACTCAAAAACGAGTTTTCAGTGTGCAATATCATATTCTCTGTATAGTATACATCTGAAGTCGAATTTCTCAAGCCATAAAGAGCAGCCAAGGTCGAGCACCATTCCTAATTCCATAGAAGACATCGTGTAATTCTTACTTTCTTAATCATTCGGTTTTCAATTGTTTGATCACGTTTGTAAAAATGACAATGATTGTGGGCTAATACCCTCGGGTATTAGCCATGTTAATGAAGATTATAATGTTTGGTTTGTTTTAATCCGGCTTGCTTAATTTATCGTTGATTGTTTGATTATGTTTATCGCCTTATACTTGTTTATGTGCTTGTACATGCGACCTATCATTCAACTGGGTCTAGTGAGACTTAACCAGTAATCTAGATGCCGGGATAGCTCTCCATGTTGTGTTTTGTATGCCCGGACCAATAGGATCACAAATGACACCTTATCATTACTCTTTGATTATGAGCTTAGTTGGACCGGCAGGTGACCCGATAATTGTTCAACCAGTATTGTTCTTAATTAATTGGTAATTGATTTTGGTGGTGGACTACCGGTGTATAAAACAACATCAAGCAATAAGTGGGTAAAGTCCCGATGGGCTAGGGTATTAACAGGATCACCACTGCTTTAATTCCCTATGATAGATTATAATTAAACTTTAGGATGCTTTATGCGGATGCGTTAATCGTGACAGGATTGTTCGTATCTAGGTCTTAGGAAGAAGAACCGCCTAAGTCTTAAGAATGATATGCCGCCTCGAAATAAGCAGCCATTGCACTAATTAATCAAACCAGCATTTAATTGGATTTAACATGGTTAATACAGTTTTCTATTATTTGGTTCGTACCGCTCTTTTGTCTTGTGTTTATTTGCTTTAGTGTGTATTGTGCTTAGAATTGATATTTGTCACCGTAAACCTGTGCCAGTCTCTCAGGATGAAAACCCCCCATTTACCTCTAGTAAATATGTATAGCATAGGTTTAACAAGTAATTAGACTAATCTAGATAGAATTAATATACCGATAGAATTTTAGGTTAACTTTCACTCTTAGTGTTCGACACCCTACTTACTGTGAAGCTACATCTAGACCGGGTACTCTGCCCGTTAAAGTGTTGTCTTTAGGTTTGTCGGCTAAATATAAATTTAAAACTTGATAATCATAAATAACACATACACAACGACACATCAATGGCCCATGAGGAGTTTTATAATTAGTCCGATTGAATGAAAACAAGTGTTTGTTAAACCTTATTGGGCTTCCCGGCCCAATAACCCCATACGAGTATTTTTATAAATTGTCACGTTCCAAAATAGATAAATAAATATTAGAATAAGCTAATAAACTCTTTATTTGCCAAAATAAGCTAGAAATACGACTAGAAAATATGAGCCGAAAATAATAAGCCGAGGAAATAAGCTGTGGCTTATTCCCTTACTGGGTCGTGAGCCCAATAAGGTCAAAAGTATTGTAAATAAGCTAGAAATAAGCATATAGGCTCGAATCCCTTTTTAGTTTTCAAATAAGTTAGTAATAAGGTAGGAAAATAAGCCGTAAAAATAATAAGTTGTGGCCAATAAGGAAAATAAGCCAAAGTTTATTTCCTTATTGGGCTGAGACTTTAAATAAGCCCAAAATCAAAGTATATTAAGCCCGAGAGATTTAATAAGCTCGAATTCAAATAAGTTATAAATAAGTCGCGAAGTGAGTACACGAATAAGCTAAATTAAGAATTGTAACACCCCCAAATAGGGTCGCAGCAGAATAATATGTCCGGGAGCGTTACATCATAGATCAACAACACAAGATATGAGAACGACCTCTAAATGAGTCGTTTGAAAACTGATACATTAGATTAACTGAAATTGTTTGTTACAAAAGCTCAACGGCTTAACATGTTCACTTGTAAATGTAAAGATTTTAAAATATAACAATTATCCCCAAAATGTAATGCTCGAAATCTTTATGCAATGACATCCAAAATAACGACCACCAATGTATCCTTGACTTGCACCTTATTGACTTGAGAAGAACATGCTTTAAAATGTCTACATAAAGTTGGTGAATTCACAAGTTTAAGTAAATATAATGTAGGACCGCAAGATTTTCAAGTGTATGATAATGCAACAGATGCAAACATCACAAAATGTAATTACGTTTCCCTAAGCTCATGACACTGAAGCTCGACATGTATGAATTTCAATATAAATTGCCTGCATTGCCCTTGATGAAGTTCTAACCCGCAACATCCCAAATCTGACATGGTATACGTCTGTTGTCTGGCAAACCGACACAGTGAGTGCTACTCACCCAAACGGGGATGTCAATCCCAAATAGATCTATTTATAACATTCACGCTTACACAAAGTAATTGAGAGTTCATGATAATGGGCTCAGAGGGTTATCACTACTTACGCAAACACGTAATCATGTTAAAATGTACACTTGCGTCTAATTTGTAAAACAATGCATGTTTCTCACCCCTAAAGTTGTAAATCATTGTAATTGTAAAATATGAGGCTATGAACTCACCTCAGTGAATGTATTGATTATCTAAATCAAATAGTGTGAAAATCGTCACGTAGTCCGAATGCAACCTAATTAAATATAGGTTGTATGAGTATCGTGTACTTTGAATAACTAACACAACATATAATTCTATATAGTTACATCACCACCTATACATGTTTGTTTAATTTAAAAAATTAAACAATATAAATTTGTACTTTGTAAAATAATGTTCATGTATTTGTATTTGTAAAAATGTTATATTTTTCCAACAATTGATCGTTTATAGATAATAATTGTTTTAACACCTTTATAAAATTATATAATAATATTATATAATTAGTTTAATTGATTTCACGAAAAATAGTGCACAAGTATAAAAATAATGCATAAGGTTTTAGAAACCTTATATCTTTTTCCATTTAACTCCGTTTTATACGTTCTTTATATGTACGAAATCGTATTTGAAAAATCCAATCAAATTTTACATTCATTATATTGGTATGTACTGTTATGAACAGTAACAGTAAGTGAATTTTTAAAAAAATACTTTTAATAAATTTTAATTATTGAAATCGTATAATAATCATATCTCATTCGTTTTAATTTGGTTTTTAGAGATTCTTATGTCCACGTCTTCGTAATTAAAAGTTCTATCGAAGAAAATTATTTCCCAACAGCCCACTATTATGAACGGTAGCATGTTTTTCTAAAATTACTCTTATAAAAATACTTTTTATCGTAAACTTGTAAATAGCGTAACTTCTTCGTTTTAAATATATTCTTGATGTAATTTATAGTTTTGAAATCCTCATAAGCTGTAATTTTTTAGAAAAATATGTTTATATTTTATCAGATTCAAAAACCTTGTAGTTTTTATAAAAATACTTTTATAAAAACACTTATACGTATAATCTTGTAAACTCCGTAACTTCTTCGTTATAATTTGGATTTTTGAGTTCTTTATATGCTTACGATCCTTATGAGATGCACTATTTTTATAAAACATAAAATAATTATTATATGGTTCGAATTTGAACAGTAGCATTTTAAGTTTTTATATAATTAATTTTTTTAAACTTGTTTTATACACTTTTCACTTTATTAAAATACTACAAGTCCTCTACTTTATGTTTAATACACTAAGTTGTGTATATTTATAGTCCTCTAATGTATGTCCAAAAATATGTCCAAGAATAACAAGTCTTCACATTTATTTATTCATAACCTTAATAAATAAATATTTATATAATTAACTTATAAAATAGTTTTATAAATTAATAAATAATTATACAAAGTGTGTTCTTGCCTTCTATTATTATTTTAGCATCATAACATCTTATAAAAATTGAAATTTGAATTTACACATGAGCAAAAATCTATTTTATAAACTTATAAAATACCTTAGGTGATGATTAACTAAATAACAATTATATAAATCATGAAAAGAAGTAATACGAAAAGTTTAGGGTTCTTAGAAGACCTTAATGAAGATGAATGAAGATGATACACAAGCAAGACCCAAGTATTTAACCCTAAATATTTCCACAAAACCCTAATTTTACCAAGAAAACCCTAGTTCTTCTTTTACTTGCAAACCCTTCTAACCACTTAACCAAGCTTCCAATACACCTTAGATATGCCTAACAATGAATCTTGTATGCTTGAAATACCTTAGAAATCCAAACTATGAATTGTATTAGAGTGTTGTGAGTGAGCCGTGACCTAGGGAGTGAATATAGAGAGTTTTAAAGCATGATTTCTTTGGTATGTGTTAAGTGTGAGAAGTATTACTTTAGGCTCTTATTTATAGCAAAACATATGTATGTAAACCATCTAAGCAAAACCAACAAATGGTTTTGGTGTTCATAAGGGTATGTCCGGTTATGGAGACCATTAGGGAAATGGTTTTATAGTTTTAATTAGTTTAGGACATGCTTTGTCTAAGAAAGTTGTAAGAGACAAGTAGCTTGTTTTATGGGATGTGATATGACCTAGGCATGCTTAGTTTTGTCTCCCATCTTCCTTTCTTGTTGCTTGCCATGTATAAGAACACAAAGGGGGACAAAAGATGGTTAAAGGTGGTGGTTTGATCCATTGGATAACAAGTATGATAGTTTATTAGTGTTAGTGGAGCATTGTTAGATTTAATTTCAAGTATAGTGTACATATGTATGTATAACCAGATATGAGGTTGTAGGAGTGATTATAATTTGTAAATTTTGAGTATTGGGTATTATGGTGGGTATTTGTTGAAGTGTAGATGGGTTTGGTTTGCCATGCATGCAAAAGTGTAGTTTTATTGCGTTATGTAAATGTTTTACGTAACCAATAAAAATAAAAAGCGTAAACTTATAAATTATCATCCTAATAACTTTATAACACTTACTTGACGTAAACATTTAATTGTTTGATGTCTGTTTACATTGAATGCTCATTTTTAGTTTACGCGATTTTACCTAACGGTAAAAATAAAAGTAAACGCGCAAAAGCCTAAAAATAAATAATGGAATAATTGAAGTTGTAAAATGACTTGAAAATGTGAAATGTTACAGTCTCCTCCCGTTAGAAGAGCCTTGTCCTCATGGCTCAAGTCGCGACACTTGACGAAGGTACGGGTTTTATGAAGCGATGCAGATACTTCTTTTGAAATTGGTCTTCACGTTCCCATGTGAACTCATGACCCCTCCTAGAGTTCCACTGAACCTTGACAATTAGGATACGGCTTTACTTCAACCATTTAACTTCTCGATCCATGATTTCTACGGGTTCCTCCATAAAACGAAGCTTATCATCAATATGCAGTCCATCTAACGGAATGGCTAATGGTTCATCGAAATAACATTTCTTCAAGTTGGATACATGAAACGTACTGTGAACCCTGCTTAACTCTTGAGGAAGCTCAACCTTAAAAGCAACGGCTCCAACCTTAGCCAATACCTTGAAGGGTCCAACATACATAGGGTTTAACTTCCCTCGTTTGTCAAAATGTATGACCCCATTCCAAGGTGAAACCTTAAGCATAACTCTATCTCTAACTTGGAATTCTATCGGTTTACGCTTTAAATCAGCGTAACTCTTTTATCGATCACGAGCGGCTTGAATCCTTTGCTTGATCCGAATGACCTTCTCGGTTGTCTCTTGAACTATTTCTGGACCGGTGAGTTAAACTTCTCCAATCTCGGCCCAACAAACAGGTGAACGACACTTTCGACCATAAAGTGCCTCAAATGATGCATCCTTGATGCTAGCGTGATAACTATTATTATATGAAAACTCAAATAATGGAAAATGTTTAACCCAACCATTTCTAAAGTCGACCACATAAGCACGTAGCATATCCTCGAGAGTTTGAATAGTCCTCTCGCTTTGTCCGTCAGTCTCTAGATGATAAGCAGTACTCATATCCAAGCTAGTACCCAAAGCCTTCTGAAGTGACCTCTAGAAATTTGACGTGAATCTACCATCACGATCGCAGATGATTAAGACAGGTATTACATGCCTTGTGACTACCTCTTTTAGGTACATTCTTGCCAATTTCTCCACGGGATCAGTTTGCTGGAAATCATATTTGAGTTGATAATATAAAACACGAATGAAACAAGATGGAAACAAAAGGACCAAAGTCGTCATTGTGGGATTCTACAAGATGTAAAAGAAAATAAAGATTGGTCAAAAAGAGATAAAGATGAAGAGATAAAGATGAATATTTAATTGATTTACTCATTAATATCTTTTAATAGTTTCCATGTAAAGCCTTGACTCCTTATGCTATAAAAGGAGGTCCAGGCATATTGTTTTATATATCCAAAAACGTGTGTGTAACATAGAACACTCCAATGAGAGTCTAGACACACCAAAGAAAGCGTGTGTGTATTAGTTAGTTTATGTATTAGTTAATTTAGCCCCAAGGATTATTTGATCTTGGGTATATAGTCAATAAAGAAAACCTTGAAGTAACTTTGATTCTTGTGTTATTATTCCGCTGTGCAAGTTTATCAATCATTGTTACTATATCCTAGATGAGTCTTAATAACGATCTAAGGGGTCTTAACGGACTCCACAATTGGTATCAGAGCCTCGTGGCTCTCGATCTAGGATACTTTAAGGTTTTTGGTGTTAAATTGATAAAGAACAGAAGGTTATGTTTTCTGTTTTGGGTACTTGGAACATTCGGCCAAATTAGGGTTTGACAAACCCTAATTCTTATCATAACAGAATGTTTGTTACCAAGATGTCCTCATGTTGGTGTTACGAGTTTTATGTGTCTTCCTGGCTCAATTCGATTGCTTATGACTGTATTAAAGCTGGAAACAACCCAAGTCGATCATATTGAGAAAACCCTAAATTTTTAGGGTTTGTATTCTTATTGTTTGGTTTCGACTTCCATAGGTTCTTAATAGGTATGAATGACATTTAGAACAAGCAGCATGTCGATGATATTTGAAATCAATAGGGCACGTGTACTGAAGATGGAACAATTTGTTGGTGATTTCAAGCAGGTAGTTGACATCATGAAGGACATTTTATGTGTAGTAGCAGTAGATAAGCTAGGGTTTTTCTTTTTCATAAACTCTAACTCGGTGATGAATCATGAAGATACAAGAGTTAAAAGGTCTACTGCTCTTAACTTTGAATAAGCCTACTGGTGGTATAAGCAACTTTACTTGTAAATTGAAAGTAACAACTGAAGTTACTGGTATTACGTTTTCTTTTGTGTCAAATTCATATTAATGATGCTGTTAGAGTTGATTACATGTCTATGCTATGAAGATTGCTACGAATAAGCTGAGGTAATCATTAATACTGCTTTGTGACTTTTTAGTACTGCTTGTAACTTTGTTAATACTGCCAATAGAGTGTATTAGTACTGCTATTAGCAGTTACAACTGTTGAGATTGAACACATGATTACTCCCTAAATGATTGATTAGTGCTGGTCATTATATTTATGCTGCTTGTCCAAGGAAGTATTTGAATTCGAATTAATACTGCCAATCAAAAGTTAAGGGGAAGAGTTAGTACTGGTTCGAAAGGAAGTTAATACGGTTCATTATATTTTAGTACTGTTATTGGTTATGTTAGTACTCCTCGTTTACATATTACTACTGTCAAGCAAATACTACTACTGTTCATTTGTACTCGTTTGTACCGCTGTCATGATCTTAACAGTGGTTAAAAGGGCTTGAAGGTTAAAGCTGTTGTTCTTTGATTGTTTATGCTACTTTGGTTTTGAACACAAAAGGTAGCAAGTGGTTATGATACATGATCGTGATGAATCAAAGGTGGTACTAGTGACAGATTAGCAATAGTTTTGTGACTGGAAAAAGTGTTGCTATAAGCAGTTTTGTGTTAACAGTTTATACTGCTTGTTTTTGTTAATACTGTTGGCTTCATAGATGTTTGTACTGCCAAGGTAATTTACTACCACTCGCCTTAAATTTAGTACTGCTTGAAATAAAAGTAGTTTGTTACTACTGTTGTTGGGCGTTATGGAAGTAAGTGCTGCTAACATTAGGTTTATAGAAAGTTAATACTGCTCATTGTTTGTTTGTGCTGCTGGATTCTACTACATGTTTAAGATTACTACTGTTGGGAATCGAATTCCGGTTAGTACTGCTTGGGTTGAAAATAATGAGAGCAGTGTTAAGTTAAAACTGTTAGGATGTTAAAACAGTTTCAACTGCTAGTTAGTACTGCTTGTTGTCAATTTGTACTGGTTAGGGGGAGGGGAAGAGGAGCATAAAATATGTGTATGGGCCATAAAGGACTTAAAAAGTTCTTAAAGAATGGTAATTTGTTATGCAACCATGAGAATAAAAGAATCACTAAGACAAATCATGAGAAAGAAAGGAAAGAGTGATCTGGAAAAGTTTAGATGCTGTGATCCAAATCATTTCATTGCCTATTGGTCCAAAACGCATCACGCAACAAAGATCAAAAGGCCTTCAGTGGGAGGTTCTTGGAGTGATATCGAAAATGTACGCGAAGATAAAAAACCTACGACTGAAACTTGTCTCAGTGCTTAATCGTCGAATATGTGACCTCTTAACTCTATCATTATAGTGATGATGCAATCTTCACTTAATATATGTTAGTATCAAATAGAATACGATAGCTTGATTGTGAAATTAGCTAAAAATCATTAACAAGAATAAAATTTTGAAAACAAAAGAGATCTTTAGAAAAGAATTTTAGAATTAATTGAGAAAATTAAGAAAACTTTAAGATAAGTAAAGAAAATTAGATTGCGTGTAAGTCATGTGAGGAACTTAAAATCGAAAACGCCAACTTAAAGAAACACATAGTTAAATTTGTGAATAAAAGCGCTAATTCCACTTAGAGCAATGTTAAATAATCAAAAGTCCCCTATGTAAAATCAGTCGAGGATTAATGATAGTAAGCATTAACAAGCAGAACAAAAACATAGTTTCGTTTCTGAATCGTGCCGCTGAAAAAGAGTAACGACGAATCACCATAAAGGTGCACGATCCTCTTACCTGGGATCCGTGAAGTCGCGACTATGGCGAAAAAGGGACATGAACAAGTTTTTTAGTCACCTATGTCTTCTAGATCGATTTTGTTATTTACAAGGAAGAAGACTAATACATAATAGCATTGATGAGTCAAAGAAACCGTCTTTAAAACCATCACCTAAAAGCGGTATAGGTTATGTCAAAATAGAGTCTAGACCGAAAACACCTCCACCTAGAAGAAACATCTCTTCTCAACCAAGATACAACACACCTCAATCTAAGAGAAACTCTAGAAAGCCAATTCATCAAAACTTCTACCCTATGAATTAGAACAACCAACAAAATCAAGGCTATTCGTACATATAGAAAATTGTTATTACAAGTTCATATTCCCAATCAATTGCAACAATGCAAGGATGGACAACACAACATTTCGGAACCATGAATATTATGACCAAACACTTGAAGTTTGTTTTGTTGAAATAGTAATGGCTTGAGGAACTATGCTTGGAACTGATGAGGGATTAAAGATAGTGTTACCCCAAACATATAATCCGGGTAACAAGAGTTTATTCTCTACCTACAAAGCATACGACGGAGGTAATGTTGTTTTTGGAAGTAACCTAAAAGAAAGATCATAGGAAAATGTACAATCTCTAATGACTCTCTTACTATATTCTAATGTAGAACACCAGGTAGGATATCTTAGCCTTAATGCTTACTTAGTGTCGTCAATATGTGACAATAAATTGTCAAGGATCTTTAATCACAGAAGAGTGGTAGTGAAATAATTCAAGATGGTAAAATCATAGGAAATGATAGGAAAAATTGTATCAATGTAATAAATCTAGGAAATACGTCTCAAGATAAATTATGTGTCGCCACGGTAGTAGATAACTCTACCTTATGGCATAGAAGACTTGGTCACACAAATATGCGTTTAATTCAATCGTTGTCATCTAAAAAATTAGTTAGAAACTTACCTAAGCTAAAATATGGTAAACCATTTTGTGATGCTTGTAAAATTAGGAAGCAAGCTCATGCAAGTCATAAAGCTAAAAATATGGTTCCGACTAAAAGATGTTTTAGAATTATTACATATGACTTATTTGGTCCATCGGCAATTAAAAGCTATGGAGGAAATCTATACTACATAGAGTTGGAGTAGATGATTATTCAGGGTATACTATAGACTAGATTTCTAAAAATAAAAAAGGAAGCTTTTGAGAAATTTTGAAATATAAGAAGAATAGTTCACACCAACTAGGTAGTTCTATAATAGCCTTTAGAACGGGATCAATGGTTCAGGAATTTTGATAATGAAGGTAACAAATTCAGAGCCTTATTATGATCACAAGCATTACTCATTACTTGCTCGGCTCCACGAACTCCACAATCAAAAGGGTAGTAAAAGAAAGAATATGACCTTACAAAGAATGTCGTAGACCATGCATGAATGAACAATGCATTCCACAAAAGTTTTGGTGTAATGTCGTTGATCGATCAACTTAATACATAAAAAAATATAATTCACCAATCCTAGGAAAAAACTCCTTATGAAATATTTAGAGGAAGAAAACATTCTTTAAAAATTTAAGTAGTTGGAAAGCAGAGTGCTCAATGAATACTAAGACTATATAACCAATTTGATCCAAAGTCATACAAGGTGTTTTTTCTAGGATATTCTCAAAATAGTAAAAGCTTTATTAGTACTAAATAAACATACAATGAAAGTCAAAGAATCACTCAACGTGACATTCGATGAAAGTCATCCTCCTACCAAATTATCACCATTGGTTGAAAGATGATAGTTGAGTGAAGAAGGAAGAAGCAATTAAGAAAGAGATACCAAAATATAAATATTTAATAATGAAGAAGATTAGTCGATAAAGTTGACGAAATTCGTAACTTAAGAGTCCAAAACATCCACTAGATCAAGTCATAGGAAATCTTACTCAAGAACCGTAAGATCTCAAGCCCAAAATCATAGTAATATTATTTGTTTATATTACAATAGAACCTAAAAATGTCAATGAATCATAAAAAGTGAAAGTTGGTTGTATCTATGCAAGAAGAACGAAATCAATTTGTTAGCTAATGACAATTAGGAAATATCCTTTACCACCTATAAGTCAAATCTGTCATAGAACCAAAATGGTCTTTAAAACAAATTAGATGAAAACGGTAGATAGTATCTAGAAATAATGCTGAGATTAGTATCACAAAGATATAACAAGCAAGAAGGTAAGATATGATGAAACATATGCTCCGTTTAACTATACTAGAGTCAATTAGAATACTTCTTGCTATTGCTTGTGCAAATGATTTTAAATTATATCAAATGGATGTAAAAAGTACTTTTCTAAACGGTTTTATAAACGAAGAGGTTTTACGTTGCTCACCTCTCGGTGCATTGATTTTAAAAACCAAACTATTAAATAAGAACTAAAAAAATGCTTTGTAATGATCTTAAGCAAGCTCCGACCGCAAGCTTGGTATGATTGACTAACAAGCCATTTTTGATAAAACACGAGTAATTCAATGGAAATGGGTCGATAACCACTATTTTACTAAGAAATCCAAAGTCCAAATATTAATTGTTAAATATATGTCCTGACATTAAATTGGTTCCACGAGTCAAAACTGTGTGATGATTTTGAGCAATAAATCTTTACGAAATAGTATGAAATAGTATGATGGGCGAGTTGAACTTCTTCTTGGGTCTTCAAATCAAACAAATGGAAGACGAAATATTTTTCAATCAATCCAAGTACATCAAGGAGATGTTAAAGAAGTTTGGGTTGGAAGATTCCAAACCATCCAAGTCACCGATGTCAATGTAGATCAAGCTCACTAAGGATGATGAAGCCGACTCCGTGGATAGCTCTAAATATCAAGGTATGATTGGTAGTTTACTTTATTTAACCGCAAGTAGGCTCGATATTATGTTTAGTGTTTGCTTATGTGCTCGTTTCTAAGAAAATCCTAAGATTACCTATTTAGAAGCCGTTAAGCGTATATTTAGGTATATTAGAGGAACTAGTCATTTAGGATTATGGTATCCGAAAGGAACCAAAATAGAAACTGCTATTTATGCCGACTCCGACCACGAGGGCGATTACCTTGATCGCAAAAGCACTAGTGGAGTTTGTACGTTCATGAGATGTTGTTTAACATCTTGGTTCGCTAAGAAACAAATGACCCTTGCTATCTCCAAGACCGAAGCCGAATACGTCTCCGCCGGAAAGACATGTCAACAAGCACTATGGATGAAACAAGCTCTCATCGACTACGACATACGCCTCGACGACGTTCCGATTATGTGAGACAATAAAGGGGCTATCGACTTAAGTAAAAACCCCGTACAACACTCTAGAACTAAACATATAGAAATCTGTCACCACTTTCTACGCGATAACGTCCAAAAGGGCAATATCTCTATCTAGAAAGTTGCATCCGAAGATAATATAGTCGATATATTTACTAAGCCTTTAAAACATAAAGTATTTAAATATTTAAGATTAGAATTAGGAATGATGAAACTTATCATGGATAGTGATCCTTCATCATCCTAAAAATAATCATAAGCGGAAACTCTAATGAAGTAATTATTCATTATTGAAAAGATGTTAATTCTCATTACAAGTTTATTTTTTTTTTATTTTTTTTTCCAATTACAAACTGTCTGATCATGAACATAATCGAGATTAGAATTTTACTAGATAATGAAAATATCAATAAAATGACCATAGATATCTTCAAAATCTACATGTATAGTCAATACATGAAAATTACGAAATCGATTAAAAGGATGAAAAGAACAATCATCAAATGGCAACTCACACTTGTGTTGACGATGTTTTGTTCAGTCTAAATGTTCATAAATGATTATGTTATTAGTAATGGTCAAACTTATGCTAAAAGATAACACAATCCTAGTAGGATTGACTACGTTGAAATTCCATCAGGAAATTCACGACAAGTTGTACGGTTCACTCAAAACTTGGATGTAGACTCTGAAAATTATATCACATACTCCTAATAGTATATATAACATACTTCAATTGCCAAAAACACAACACCGTATCTCAATTTGCTCAAAAATCAACTATGTCCTTATTTTTGGAGACTTGGGACCACGGATCGACCATAAGGAGATCCGTGCGTTATTTAGGTGGATCCATGAGTCAACAGGATACCCTACATTTAAATTGTTGGACCACTTGCCTTTTTCTTCCAATAACATACCACCACCTACATATCATACCACCCAAGATTGAGCATTCTTGCCAACATCATTTCAAGCCATAATTAAGATTGATCCATATATTTCTTGACATCTACATTCACAATTGTAAGTTTTTCTCAACTAAATCTTTATTTTGAAACACTTATTTTTCTTTTCATAAAAGGAAAAAGACTTGAAACAATAGATTAACTTGTTTTTCCATACTTGGAACTCACATTCAATGTGATTCGCCAAGATTATTTTTTTTAACTCACAATTAGAATTTTTTTAAGCAAATATTGTATATCTACATAGTTAATATAAATAAAAAATGATTACCTTCTCTTTAATGAATCTTCAAGATCTACGATTTTTGTGTTATCTCGACTCATTCGATTTGAGAGATAAAGAAAAATGAAGATGTGTGATTCACTACATCGTGTACATGAATCACACACATTCATCATAACTTACTGTTAATATACTTATCTATATACCAATTATAAATTTATTAGGTTTAAATTATGCTTGGAATGACGAAATCCGACTACAAAAGAACCAAAGCCTACATACCAAAAATCCATCACCAAAGGTCTACTCTAAACAATGCCAAAAGCTCCTTCAAAATCTTCAAAATCGCTTCATTCATGAAGGAAGACACATTGAATCCTCTTTCAACTTTGGCAACGACATCGTTGATCAATTCAAATCCATTCAATCTGATTGTCTTCTCACCTTAAATGGTCATATTTGTCCTCGTTTCATCATCGAATTCTATCACAAATTCTAACTAATTTGAAATGTGCATGATATGTTGTAACACCCGCCCCGAGGGGCATCGGATTGCGCAACAGAAATTAGCAATTTGGTGTTTAAAAAATAAAGAATTAGAAACGAGATAATAATAAATAAAAAAAAAGTTAAAATAAAAAACAAGTAAAAAAATAATAGACAAAAAAACTAAGAATACGAAACCATAAAGTTCATAACTACGTAACAAAAAGAACCACCAAAACACAACATCCACCTTCCCCCCCACCCCCATCCTACATCCACCCTTCCACTTCCCCCCACCGCCCCACCCACGCCACCGAACCCCACGCACAAAAGAAAACTCATCAAATACACGTTATACCCCCACAGGAGTATTCCATAACAAATCAGGATAAAAAAGTGCGTTTAGGGTCCCACAGCACAAATCTCAACCACCGAAACTTACCAATACCCTAAAACCACAACCAATCCACTTATTTATGGAAAAGTACATAAAGTATTCCACCACCCCCCTGTACAACGTGTGATTAAAAGAAAGCAGCCACATGAGGATATTGATTTTAGGACAGCACCCAACCTAACCGAACAAGAGTCATATAACTCTCACCAAACAACAATCAAACTGTCTCGGTCTGAACAAGCTCGAGATAAAGACATACATGATAGTGAACTGGACCATTACAAACAAATCTCATGTGGAGTTAAAAAAACGTAAGTCTTTATATTTGAACAACAATGTACATAAACATGGTATTTCAATAAAACTGTGTAAGTGATTCTGTGGGACCAAACCACTATTAACACTAATTTTAATGGAACACATGTTTACAGGTAAACGCTATATTAATTCGTTTACTAATATCGAGGTGACGGATGCTAAAATAACACACCATAACCGCCTAATATCTGTTGCGCAATTCCGATGCCCCTCGGGGCTGTGTGTACAACATATCATGCACAAATTCAAATTAGTAAGAATTTGTTGATAGAAATCTGATGATGAAACCAGGACAAAAATGACCATTTAAGGGAGCAGACAATCAGATTTGAATGGATTTGAGAATTGATGCTACGATGTCGTTTTGCCCAAAGATGAAAGAGGATTCAATGTGTCTTCCTTCATGAATTTAAGCGATTTTGAAGATTTAGAAGTGAGCTTTTGGCTTTGTTTATATAGACCTTTGGTGATGGAATTTGGAATGTGGCTTTGGTTCTTTTGTAGTCGATTTCGGTCATTCCAAGCATAATTAAACCTAATAATTTATAATTGGTATAATAGATAAGTAATTAACAGTAAGTTTATAATGAATGTAGTGTGATTCCTGTACACATGTAGTCGAATCAACATCTTCATTTTTCTTTACTCCATCAAATCGAATGATCGAGATAACACAAAAATCGTAGATCTTAGAAGATCATTAAAAGAGAAAGGTAATCATTTTTTATTTAATTAACTATGTAGATATACAATATTTGCTTAAAAAAATTCTAATTGTGATTAAAAAAAATAATCTATTGCGGCAATCACATTTGAATGAGAAGTTCCAAGTATGTAAAAACAAGTGTAATACTATTGTTTTCAAGTCTTTTTCCTTTATGAAAGAAAAATAAGTGTTTTCAAAATAAAGATTTAGTTGAGAAATAACTTACAATGTGAATGTAGATGTCAAGAAATATATGGATCTATCTTAATTATTGCTTGAAATGATTGGCAAAAGGCTTCAATCTTTGGGTGGTATGATAAGTAGTGGTGGTATTTATTGGAAAGAAAAAGGCAAGTGGTTACCAAGCAATTTAAATGTAGGTATCCTGTTTGACTCATGATCCACCTAAAAAACTCCGATCTCCTTATGGTCGAATCCTTGGTCCCAATCTCCAAAAATAAAGACATAGTTGATTTTTTTGAGCAAATGAGATACGGTGATTAGTGTTTTTTGGCAATTGAAGTATGTAATATATATCTATTGAAGGAGTATGTAGATATAATTTTCAGAGACCTGACATACCAAGTATTTGAGAGATACCGTACAACTTGTCTAGAATATTACTGATGGAATTTCAACGTAGTCAATCCTACTAGGATTGTGTTATCTTTTAGCATAAGTTTGACCATTACTAATAACATAATCATTTATGAACATTTAGACTGAACAAAACATCGTCAACACAAGTGTGAGTTGCCATTTGATGATTGTTCTTTTCATCCTTTTAATCGATTTCGTAATTTTCATGTATTGACTATACATGTAGATTTTGAACACACCATCACTGGTCCATTTATGGATATTTTCATTATCTAGTAAAATTCTAATCTCGATTATGTTCATGATCAGAAGTTTTGTAATTGGAACTTGTAATGAGAATTAACATCTTTTCAATAATGAATAATTACTTCATTAGAGTTTCCGCTTATGATTATTTTTAGGATGATGAAGGATCACTATCCATGATAAGTTTCATCATTCCTAATCCTAACTTAAATAATTAAATACTTCATGTTTTAAAGGCTTAGTAAATATATTGACTATATTGTCTTTGGATGCAACTTTCTCTATAAAGATATTGCCCTTTTGGACGTTATCGCGTAGAAAGTGGTGACAGACTTCTATATGTTTAGTTCTAGATGTTTTAATCGGAGTTTTTTACTTAATCGATAGCCCTCGTTTATTGTCTCACATAATCGGAACTTCGTCGAGGTCTTATGTCTGTAGTCCGATGAGACGTTGTTTCATCCATAGTGCTTGTTGACATGCCTTTCCGGCGGAGACGTATTCGGCTTCGGTCGTGGAGATAGCAAGGGCCAAAATAAAATTAAATAAAGAAAAAGTTAACAAATCTAAAAATATAAAAATGCCCAAAAGTTACTGATTAAATTAAAAGTAATTAAACTAATTAATTTTAAACCTAATTTAATTAATTAAATTAAATAAAACTAACTGCTGTTAAAACTAAAGGACTAACAGTGAAAGGACACAAGGACAAACGGGGTAACAGGCTATCTAACTACAGGGACTAACAATGTTAACTAGAAAAGACAAAATTACACAAATGGTCCCTGAGTTGGACCCCGATTTGCAAAGTGGGTCCAACAAGCTTATTAGCCAAAAGTCAAAACAGCAAACTTGTAAAGGGGCTTAATGGCAACATTTTTGCTAAAAGCACTAAGTGCTGAATCTCAAAGAATAAGCCAGAAATGTAAGGTTTTGAGGGCTGCAGGCTTATTAAGCTTATTGGCTTAATTTTCTTTTCTTTTTGGTATTTAAGCTGACAATAAGCTATATACTATAGGGAACAGATAATAAGGCTAAGGGGAATCCTAAATAAGCTATTGTTATCTAAATAAGCCCTAAAATAAGCTGGGGAGAAAATAAGCTAAATCTAACAGTTTTAAAAGGAAAACAGAAAAAAGTGAACTTTAAGCTAGATTTAAGCTAAGTAAATAAGCTATCTAATAGAAATAAGCTGCTGAACCTAAAAGAACTACTTATAAGCTATGCTAAAAGGCACTAAGAACCTATAGCTTAATATAAAATAAGCTAGAAAAGGGGGCTTAGTTTTGGTGCTCAGCACCAGGGGAGGTACAAACAGCCCTTAGGGGCCTTTTTTGGCTTATCCCAATAAGCTCAAATGAACTTTTTAGTTAAAACTAAGTACAAACAGAATTAAAGGGGTCTCCAATGAGCTTATATTCAAAAGATGAGCTAATGAGGTCAACTTAAACTTGCTGAATAATGGGCTGGAAAATGGCTATTCTCAAAAAAATTGCATACAAACTCTTTGACTTGTTACTTGGTGATGGTTAAAAGGACAGAACAGGGATTGGTTTTTGGCTAGAAACAACACCAAAGAGCATAAACACAATGTGCTTAAGCTGCTTATGCAGCTTGAGCACTTAAGCTCAATTATGCTTATTCAAATCTTGCCAGAAACCAAAAGAAACATAAAAACTTATTTTTGAACTAAAGATGGTGATTAAAATGGCTTAATTAAACCTACACACTCAGCCAAAAGTGGCTGAGTGCACTTGACCCATAACCAACACCATTGTGACCCATTTTCAGGCAATGCCAAACACCCCCTTAATTTGTAAATTTCGGGTTTTTTAGCTTTTTAAATGAAGTAAAGGGCTTAGAACAGTAATGATAAGTATGGTTTAACAACTTTAAACATATGTTTAAGCAATTTAAACAGAAATAAAACAGCTTAATTTATATTTCAAATTTCGACAATGGAAATTCCACAAACACTCTTTTCTTGAATTGAAACTGAAAGTAATACAACAAAATCTTAAAAAGAACTGAGTACAATAATTTAAATGCAAACTTAAGTAAAGTTTATACTAAGAAAAATAAAAAACAAGATATGGGATTCGGCTTGGTCTTGGCTCTTCTTATACAAGTCCATTTCCTTCTCTTTGTCTTGGGACAAGCTGGTTGTAAGAGTACAATTGCTCCAAGGCAATCCTAGCCCTTCTCTTTGCCTTCTCATGATCTCACCATTGATGGGTTGCTTCGGGTTGAGTGAACTTGCCAGGGAAAGGGTTATAGGGGCAATAGGTTATGGGGAGAGGTGAAGGTGAGCTGTGGTAGTACTTGGGAGGTGGTTTGAGCTCTAAACCATGGGGAAGGGGCTGTATAGGGTTTTGGCGGGAGTGGTTTAAGGACAGTTATGGTTGTATCTTTTTAAAAGAGATCTTTGGGGAAGAGGCAACCCAAGTCCCTTAACTCTTTCACTCTTTTCATTTTCTTTTTGGCCCCAATTTCAGTTATAACATAGTTTGGTAAATAACACAAATGGCCCTTGTGGTTTATAACTAAAAGGAAACAAAGAAGGTTTGGATAATTACAACAATGGTCCCTGCTGTTTTAACTTAAAAGAAATAAAGAAAGTTTAAGCAATTTGCAAAACTAGCCCTTGTGTTTTATTTTCCTATTTTTCTTAATAAAACAACTTTCAAAACTTGGCAATTTTGGCCCTTTTCTTTATTTTTCATTTTTCTTTTATAAAACAAAGTTTACTAAAATTTACATTTTTGGTCCTTATGTTTTATAAAAAGGGTGTATTGGGCTTGGGTTTGTATTGGGCCCACTGGGTTTGGGTTTGGGCCCAATAAGGTACAGGTTTGGTTATTGGGCTTTTTCAAGCCCAATAAGGTTATGGAGTGGGTTTTGTGTGTACAATGGCTGAGATTGGCTGTTCAAGGGCTAGGATTGGGTCTTCAAGTGCATTCACAGTCTTTGTCAATTGCACACAAATGGGCTGTTGTAATTGATTGAGGGCCCATTTGGTCTTCACAGTCTTCATAGATATACTATTGGGCTTTCCCGGCCCATCAGATGGGTAAAGATTGCATTCAATAGTATTCTTCAGTTCCGGCTCCGGTTTGACTGCTGATTCTTCAGTATTGACTCTGACTTTGGCATTTTTGGACTTTGGCCTTGATTTTGCACAGTCTTTTCCATTCCATGCTCAGTTTTGTCATTTTGGCTTGGTTTTCTGTCTTTTTGTTGATATCCACTTCCTGCACAATACAAATGCAAAACAAACATATATTTGGCAGTTTTTGTCTGTTTTTGGTCATTTAAGCTCGTTTTTAGAGGTAAAAGATATGGTGGAAGATTAAGCACTTAATCATAGACATAGGGGGTTCCTTGTAGCCAATGGCTACCTTTATTCACTTCATCATAATAAGACCTAGGTTTACACATCATGTGAACTGTTTGAATAGACTAGCCTTTTTGAATAGTTTATCCTCGACCTTATCTTTTAAAGCTTTTAAGTCCAAAAATTCTTCAAGGTATTTATTTTCTTTCTGATTAAAAACCTTTTTTCAAAATGTAACTTTCATCTACCATTAACTTTGTTATGTTGATGGTAGAGGCAAGTTGCATTTTACAGAAGAAGCTCCTTTTTTTAAATTCTCTCTTTAATATTACGGTCACATTATAACATTCTGAGTTGCTCATCAATCTTTTGGTATCCAGTTCATTAATTCAAACCTGGCCCGCTTCCTACGAGTACCACTTGTTCCCTTATATGTTGGCATTTAGCATTTAACAAATTATTACCTACTGTATTCCGGGGTGTATAAGAGACAGATAGGACATCAGATTCATGCACATCATTATCTATCATCACATATGCATCATTTGGAACCATAGATGCATTATTTTGTACAACCGGCACATCGTTGTCCTTTACATACTGATCATAAGGAGTCATATTACTATCACTCGTATAATCGGCATGTGAGTCAACAACGTAGTTTGGTTGTACATCGTCGGCATCTCGTGTTCTTCATGATGATCACAAACAGCATCTTGATAGTGATCCATGGTCAATGTACCTCAATAAGACGCCAAATCATAAGAAACGGACCGGCTTCATCACAAACTGATCTGCGATGATAAATTAGCTGAACATAGTTTAGTGCCGAGGAACCTCAATCAACATCAGAATCATACGCATCACAGTCATCAGCTTGAAACACATTATCCACATTGAGAGCTAAGTCTTGAACCGGTTGCTCATCCACATCTTCATCAATAGCATTGTCCTGTCCACCAGCTAGAACTAGTAACAGCTCTCGACCAAATAAACACCCCATTTTCTTGGCTTGCATCAGCAACAACTTGTCTTTGAAGTATTAAGAGTTTCTGTTGGACACCCCTGCTTGGTTAGTGCAGTTCCTTGCTATGTAGCCTACCCCATTGTAGTTGTAGCACTTAACCTGCCTAGCTTGACCCAGATTAGCATTCCCCACTCTGTTCTGTGCTCTCCCATAACCAACTGCACCTGCACCCCGTGCATTATTACCCTGTCCTCTATTCTGTCGACCCTGAACATTCTGAACAACAACCCTGCCGTCTTGTACTGTAGCTTGATTCCTTGGGTTCGATGAGGTTCTGAGTTGATTGTTTGTTTGAGGAAGGAAGGTTTTGTATGACTGGGTGAGTAAGGCAAGTGTGTTGGTTAGGTTCTCGATTAGGTTGTCAGTTGGAGAAAGTCCCAAATCAGATTGTGAGGTGTCAGCAGAATGTGGTTGATGATATGTGGTTGGTGGATTTGTTGATGACTGAGAATGATAATGTTGAGGTGAAACATTGGACATCAAGGCAAGAGGATCAACTGTCTGTTGTGTGAGACGTTCCAACATCATCTTGTTCTCGTTGGCATGTGCCTCGTGTTGCTTCAGGTAAGCATATAGTTGATCAAAGTTTGAATCCTTCAAGCCTTTGTTAAGTTTCACAGCTGTAACAAATCTACCCCATTCAGGCAGCATGTTATTCACAAACTTTGAGTTCAACTGTATTTTTGACATTGTCATCTTGATGTTCCGCATGTCATTAATGAGCTTGGCAAACCGGACATAGTAGTCGTGAATGGTTTCTCCCTTGTTCTGACGAAAGTGTTCAAAGTCATCATACAGTTGTGATTCACGGTCTTCCTTTGTTAATTCTGATCCTTCCAAAAGCATCTTCACATTGTCCCATATGTCCTTTGCATCAGTGTAATGATTAATAAGTGAATAGATGTCTTTTGGTAGACCTTGAAGTATGATGTTTGTTGCTCGAATGTCTGCATTGTACCTATCCTTCTCATCCTGTGACAGATCCGAATAAACTCGAGGTCGTTCAGGACCCAGATTGATTGGACCTTCAGTTCCTTCAGCAACAATTACTCGCGTGGTCCCCATCTGAAATGGTCCTTCATCAATTGACTTTAAGATGTTTACCCCATTCTCCTTACCCCGACAGTATAATCGAATACGTTGTTGCCATGACGCAAAGTCAGCCTTATCAAGCATAGGTGGTCGGGTATCGGAACCGGCACATTGGATGTCCTCTGAAAGATTAGCCATAGTGATTACTTGTGATATGATTAAGTTGATCGATCAATGATTAGTGATTGTATGTTAAAAGTGATGATTGTTTGTTGGATTAGGTGATATGTTGTTTGATTGTGATTTGGTTTGGTTGAATTAATGTTAACTTAATGTTGATAATGAAACTTAGGCAAAAAGCAGTGAAGTTTTGTCAAAAGGCAATGAAGACATATTGAGATATTGATCAAAACCAATGAAGTTTTGTCAAAACGCAATGAAGGTTTTGTCAAACGCAGTGAAGAGTTGTCAAAACGCCATGAAAGAATCTGAGATTTGATCAAACGCAATGAAATTTTGAGACTTGATCACACGCAAATGAGAGTCCTTGAGACTTGTTCAAACGCAATGAGTCTTGAGACTTGATCCAAAACGCAACCAACTAAAAAATTAGGCAGAGTCACCCTATCCACAAGCAACGAAAGTCTTCACAACGCAAACCTGCAATCAAAACGCAATGACCAAAACACAACCTCTAGGTCAAAATGCAATGTCCAAATCGCACCTCTAATAAGACAAAACGCAGTACAATAGTACTATACAAAACGACAAAACACAATGTACTTTCTTCACCAAAACGCAACCAAGAATGTCTCAGAAGGTCAAAACGCAACGAACAAAATACGAACTTTTTCACCTAAAAACACATAAAAATCACCCTTTTGAACGTTTTCACTTGGTTTCTTTTGCACAACTTGGTCCTAGAAGGTTATAACAACTATAACAACACTAACTTAAACATCACAAACATGAGAATCATAGAGTGTCAAGATAAGACCAAAACCTTCAAAAACCAAACTCTTGATCTAAACTAACCAAGGAAACGCACACACAATCTAGCTAATCATCCCATGAGCTCTGATACCAATTGTAGTATATTGGATATCATAACACAAGCAAGAGATGATGGGTTGGCTACTTAATCTTAGAGAGAGAATGTGATATACCGAGAGAAGAAAAATGCAAGACAACGTATTAGCCTAAAATAACAACCAACCCCTTCCCATGGCTGAAAGAGGTTTATATACATGTTTTGTGACCTCTATGGGCCTTGGTATTGGCTTAACACTTGGTAAAAGACCGACCCAAATACAGAAAAGTCATACGCTTTACTTCTAACTACGAGCTTTGCTATACTAAACACTACACGTGGGGATGACCGAGTCTTTTTTCATAAACCTAACACGAAAATCACACTTATTAACCTTCATAGCAATATCAAATACCATAAGGTTGGTAAAAGATAAACCTCCGCACCGCTAGGTGTAAAGTATTTATTCGTACTATCTAAGAAGGTCTTTTAAAGTTTGGGGTGTAGGTGTAAGATAACATATAATGAAAACGGAAACGGATGGGATACATTTAGGTGGTGACTTTGGTGAATTTGGGAGTGGAAGGTTAGGCTAATTATATTTACGAATACACGCTGGTTTGGTTGCTAAGCCAAGACTC
Source organism: Tanacetum coccineum (assembly GCA_026074375.1). Classification (NCBI taxonomy): domain Eukaryota; kingdom Viridiplantae; phylum Streptophyta; class Magnoliopsida; order Asterales; family Asteraceae; genus Tanacetum; species Tanacetum coccineum. Next base: position 57,021 of record BQNB010015564.1, read on the forward strand.
GGATGAAGATGTACAAACTCTACATAACTCTACATCAATCTCTTTTTTTTCTTTTTTTTGAAGACATAATACATCACATGGGGTTTATAACACGTACCCCTACACTTGAGCTTTTACATGCTCGATATTTACAATCTAACTAATGACCCGATTTGAGGTGGATCAAAATAACATGGAGATCATTTGACAAACATATGGGGGTATTGACTTAACTTTTCTTCCCCATTCTTCCGCAAAATAAATACTACCATGAATCCCAATCGTCCCAAAATTGTATTTACAAGGATAAGGACTTAGCAACCGTGTACTCAATAATTAACTTGGGTTAAACACAATAATGTACTAAAGGTGAGTACATATAAGGTAGGCTAAGGCTTTTTGGGTGTAACATTGGTGTAGGGTGTCAATGCTCTTTCATTAATAGTTTAGGATTAACCAAAAATTACGAGAACCAGAAAAAGGATAGACATAGGGTTGTACAGGTATCCTGCACTAAAGGTGAGTGCATGGCAAGGGTGTGGGATAGTTATATGATCGAGGTGACCATCATAACAATTACAGGTTTAAAACATGGGTTAATCCTAATGCCTCTTATCAAGCAAATCCTAATACTTACTATGCGGTCTCGGGATGCATCACTAAAACAAGTTCTAGAATTTAATATACTATCGGTACACTCATATGAATTTTACTAACACCAGACATTCCAGAAAAGGCGACGAAGACCACACGTACACATCCGTAACGACGGAATAGACACATGTGACTGCTCACTCCTTAACTCGAACCGGGTAAAGATAAAATCAAATTGGGTTACCGACGATAGGTACTTGAATTCCTAAAGATCTAAGGGCGAACCTCATATTTTTGGGGTGGAATTTTAAGGGTTATTGTACTAGTCATATAAATTCCTATCCATGGGACGCTAGTAATACTCAGTTTTCGTTGGTATGTGTCGTAAAAAATTTTTTTGGTAAAAATCACCCTTCTATGCTATGTTTCGATATATTACCCATCTTTTTAAAGACAAAGCAAATGACAAATGAAAGAATAGCTTCTAAGGCTTATTTCCCCCTACACTTATTTTTCTCGGCAACGGCGCCAAAAACTTGATCTGCGGTTGTCGTATGACTTCTACACGGAAAAAAAACAAAAACAAAAAAAAAAGAAAAAAAAAAACAAAAAAAAAAAAAGGAAAAGGGAGAAAAAGAATAAAAAAAAAAAAAAAAAAAGAGAAGAAAGGTTATTACAACTCCCTATGCAGTGCCCTAAACTTGTAGTGCATAATAAGGCTATAGACTCGAGGTTGTTTATCGTTCACTCGAAGAATAGGTTGGGAAGGCTTGATCACGGTCTAACAGAATTATAAGGGTTAAGGGAAGATTCTTTTTGTATTTTTGTATTTTATGGAAAGCAGGTAAATCATATAATTGGAGAGAGTGGTTTGGTTTTAGCTATTAAACTAAATAATAATCTAAACTAATGGTGATAACAATAAGATAAAAGATTGTGTCTATTTAATCATGTATTAATCCCTAGATTGCTTCTCCTAGTGTTGTTGCCTTGTCACACTTGTGATGATCTATGTAATTATTTCCTAAAGCATGAATGAATTACACGAACCCGTGGTCTACTTAGTATGCCGCTAGAGCAACACACATGCAAGGTAGTATGAAGACTATTATACGGCCCCTATGAGTTTACTAAGTGCATGTGAAATACATTAAAAGTGGATCAACCATATTAGGGGGCAAGGTAGTATGAAGACTGTTACCCGATGGTATCTTTTCTACACAATCACGTTTCCCTAGACATATCAACAACGATTATTGACAGAAAGCTGGTTTTCTAAGACCTAACGTGCACATCCATCACAAGAAGCAACATCACTAAGATCTACATTCTAGGTTTCATACAATCATAAATAAACATAATAATAGGTTTAGCCAAGCATGTTAAAGATAAAGCAAGAACAATAGATCAAACAACACATAGACATATTGAATGATTAAGTAAACCTTACTTGATTAAAACATGAATTGGAAGAAGTACAATAGGGTTTTAGGCCCTAAAATCATCTCCTACAGCTGCTAAACGAACTAGGGTTCGTACCCTCTTTTTATTCTAAAGTTACACACTCAAAACCCTAAATTTGGGTTTGTATATATAAGAAAATCGACGCGACGACGTCGCGTTTTAATCGTGACGCCGTCGTAAAATGAATCTTCTAGATCTGCGTTTGAGTCGGTGCGGGCTGACGCCGTCTTGAAATATGTGACGCCGTCACTTGATGAGTTGTGACGGCGTCGTGTATGGCTTGTGACGCCGTCTCCAGGCTCTGTGAGCACAAATCTTCAAGAGTCTTGGTGTTGGTTTGTAATCTCGTCCATTTCTTCTCTAAATTAGCCCAAGTCACGTGTAATTCATCCAAATGTCTTCCAAATGCGAAATACCTAAAAAAGAACGATTAAGTACCTATTTTGGGCATAAACACACGATTTTGGGTGTTAAACGACCCCGAAAAAGTGTATAAAATGACACTCATCAAGCGTACTATTCAGACTTTGGAAGACATGCTTAGAGCGTGCGTCCTATACTTCGGGGGAAGTTGGGAAGTTCATCTTTTGTTGGTTGAGTTTTCGTATAACAGTAGTTATCATTCTAGTGTGAGATGTGCTCTGTTTGAGGCATTGTATGGTAGAAAGTGTCGTTCGCCAATTATGTGGGCTAAAGTTGGAAAAGGTCAGTTGATAGGACCTGAGTTAGTGCAAGAGACTACCGAGAAGATCACGTAGATTAAGGATAGACTTAAGGCTACGCGTGATCATCAGAAAAGTTATGCTGATAAGAGGAGGAAGCCTCTAGAGTTTAGTGTGGGTGATTTTGTCTTGCTCAAAGTGTCGCCTTGGAAAGGTAAGGTACGGTTTAGGAAGAAAGGGAAATTAGCACCTAGATTTGTTGGACCTTTCGAGATTGTTGAGAAAGTAGGCCCCGTGACCAATCAGTTAGATTTGCCCGAGGAGTTGAACGGTGTTCATGATACGTTCCACGTGTCGAACCTTAAGAAGTGTTTGGCTGATCTAACACTGCAAGTGCCTTTGGATGAGATCCAAGTTGATGCTAAATTGAATTTTGTGGAAGAGCCTGTAGAAATTATGGAGAGAGAGTTTAAGAAGTTGAAGCGGAGTAGAATTGCCATCGTCAAGGTTCGGTGGAATTCGAAACATGGACCTGAATTCACGTGGGAACGTGAGGATCAGATGAAGCTTAAGTATCCAAATCTGTTTAGTGCTGAAAATAGTTAAATTTCAGGGTTGAAATTCTTTTAAGGGGGTAGACTGTAACCTTTGCCCCTTTTATGTTCTGAATATTTCATTTTTAGTCCTTTGACTATTTGACTTTTGTTAGTTTATTCAGATATTGTACCATGTTGACGGTAGGTGATTTTGTTGAGAATTGTGGTAATTTATGGTTTATTGTGATTAATAATCCCTTTTGGAAGGTATTATTATGTTATTTGTATTCCGGGTGGTTTGACCCGTGAATTTTAAGAAATGCCAAAAAACGAGTCTTGACACGTCCGTTAATGTCCAAATGAGTTTTGAGGGGTTTAAAGTGAAAATATATCAAGTAAATACTCTAAGTAATTGGAAAAGTATTTTTAAAGTGAATAAAAATGCTAAGTAGCTTTGGGGAGTATTTTACGGATGAGTTTTACGAGCTTTTAAGTGATCTTGACACGAAAAGAAAGACCCGAGACCCCTTTGGATACTATAGCCGGTCATGGGATGCTTAAGGAGACAAGGAGGCTTAATTTTAGCTAATATGTCCCAAGGATGTACACATATATGTTTTCCACTAAAACCTTTTCTCATAATCCTCTCATTTTCAAAAAAATAAAACATACACAAGTGTGTGTGCTCTATGCGTCCGACCTAAGCAAGAAACAAACACCCATAAATTTTCCAATTTTAATCAAGAACGAGATACTATGGGTTGATACGAGTATACGGGTATTCATTTAAACAACGTTTGGGTTGTCCGGTTTGTGTCGAAATCTATATTTTTTAAGATTTTCTTGTAAGTTTTCAAATTTAAATTTCGTTTGTCCTTTTGGGTTTATATTGATGCATAGATGTTAGTTGTACAAGTTCATCGTTGTGAAAATCAATTTTTGGAAACGAAACAGATAAAAAGGGGGTGTTTGGCTCGTCGGACTTAAAAAGGAAAAAGAGGGTTTTATAGTTTTGATATTGTGGTCGTGATGGTTGAATAACATATGTTGCTAGATAGCTTATTTTTGATAATATCTTGTATAGCTTATTGCGGGCTTATTTTTAAGCCATTTCGTGGCTTATTTTGGGCTTAAATGCCACGTCTTTTGTCAAAGTCACAAGGGAGGTGATTTTGATTATTTTCATGTTATGGCGTTTGTTCGTGGACTATTTTTGAGGCTTATGGTTGTAACCAAATGCAATATGTAGCTTATTAGCTTATTGTTAAGTTTAATATATGTATTGTGGAGCTTATGGGCTCACGGCCAATAAGCCCATTTAAGCCGTGGTCACGGCCCAACAAGTCTATCTGCGCCGCCTTAATGAGAGGGCTTTATGTGGTCCGGCTTAATTTCTAGCATAAAGTATAAACTTATATATGTAATGGGCCTTGTTTTGGGCTTATCGTATTTTGGATTATAAACACAATAATGGACCCTTGTTGGGCTAAATGCCCAATAATATATTTGGTCATTTAAGAGCTTGACGGACCTTTTGAAAAGTGAAAATGTATTTACGAAATGGAATAGATTTTGGAGAAAAGTGTGGTAAGTGTTAAAGGATTGAGATTTTTGGAATTTTGTCGAAAAGTGTCGAATTTGTGAAAAATTGATAAAATAAGTTTTGAATAACCTTGGGAAAACGTTTATACACGTACTGGTTCAATGTCGAAAATTCTAAAAAAGTTTATACTTAGAAATTTTCTTAACAACGTGAATTTTTTAAGTTTTAATATAAATAATATTTAATTATTTTATTATTTTCACTAAAAGACGAAAATATAATTTTTTTCGAAACTTCCCTCTAAATGTGTTTTATTATGAGTACATGTTTTATTTTCAACGAAATACCTGATTTATTTTAAAGTTTCCTAAGGTGTACTGAATGGACTTGTCGAGATATATTTATAATTACTAATTAAAATATTTTATTATATTACTTATCTATTTGCGCTAAATAGTATAAGTATGTATTATCGGAGAATGAGATTGATATGATTGTGGAAATAAGTCGTCAACCATCACACCACTAAAAACTGTTTTGGGTAATTGTACAACGCGTCTAAACTCTATGCATCAAACGTGAAGATTGTTTTGGAAGTGAATGATTAAAAGGGACATTAACTGACTGAGGTCGGTGCGGGCGTCGCTGCTTTGCTTGTGCAATAGAAGTTGGTTGCTAAAGGGCTTGCTTAAGGTGATTCTTGTAGGCCCACTTTTTACTGTTTTTCGTGGGGGAAAAGATACTCAAATTGTTTGAAATGTTTTGAATTGAATATGTCGAAAATGTGGTTTTTGTTGTTGGGACAAGAATGTGCTTATGACTGTTTGTTATATTTATGTTGATTTACTTGCATTACTGTGTTTGCAGGGCAAGGTTCTGTGTGGTACTTTATGGATTGTTTTGGCATACAAGGTTCTGTTGGTACTGTATGTATTGTGTTTGCATACAAGGTTCTGTGTGGTACTTGCAATACTGTGTTGGCATGCAATGTTCTGTGTGATACGCCCTAATATATGCTCCAGCTGGTAGGCCCGTTAAGGATACGTTTAGTGATTTGGAGTTGCGACTACCGGTTTATTATTAGATGTTAATATGACAGCGGGATGCTATGTCTTGGATTGTAGCAATATACACTGTCATATAGCACGATAGTCCACATGTTGAAATATTGCACAACTTTTGGTTTAAGGTCAAACCTACGAGCTACCCACATTATGTTGATGTCTCCGAGTATCATTTTTAGTGAAGTGAAAGATAGTAGTTTGGTGATTGATAGCATACTTAAAAGATCCCTATGGAATTTCGTTTGAAGTCTTTCTTGCTTGTTGTTTGATTTTAGTATTTGGAGATCTTGGATTAAGTTTGGTTATGGTCCCCTGCAAGGGCATATGAATAAATGTAAGAGATTATGGATTTTAGTTGCGATTTAGGACATCACTTGAATTGTTCAAGGTTGATGGTCTTCATAGCACTTGAGTTTAGTAATGTAGTTTTTCTCTATTTTTGTACCTTGTTGTTATGATGATAAATATGATGCATTCCCGGAGTTTCTGCCAATTAGTCGGGTGTGACAGCAAGCAAATACCCCTACACTTGGTATTTGCTTGTCCTCAAGCAAATGGGCTTTTCTACCTAGACAATAGCGATATCGAGGGCATTTAATTTACTATTCAAAAGCAGTTTACGACACAACCTTCTAGAACTTGTAATTAAAAGCACCAGAATTTTCATTACTCCACGCATCACATAAGTGTTTGGATTCTCTCTTTCTCTCAGGTGTATAATGAATTATAACAGTATAGGAAACAAAAAATTAACACTCATTACTTGTCGTAGCATACAAATTACCATATGCTTGGTAAAGGATTAAACCTCTACCGCTCGGCGCAAGTACTATAAATTACTATGAAAGAGGTCTTTAAGGGTTGTGGGGTGTAGATGTAAGATAACTATAATGAAAATGGAAACGGATGAGATATATTTGGGGGTGACTTTTTGGGTGAATTTGGGGTGAAGTGGTGTGTTAATTATCTTATAAGAATACACGTTGGTTGGGTTGCTAAGCCAAAGACTCGGACAAAGATATACAATACTCTATAAAACTCACCATCAATCTCTTTTCTTTTCTTTTTTTTTTTATATGACCTTATAACATCTCTTGGGCTTAAAATGCTTCCCTATACTTGAGTTTTGATTCTCAAATATGAGGGTTATGATTTAAATTTTCTTCCCCATTCTTCCGTAAAATAAATATTACCATGAATCCCAATCGTTCCAAATTGTATTTACAAAGATAAGGACTTAGCAACCGTGTACTCAGATAATTAACTTGGGTTAAACAATAATATACGAAAAGCGAGTACATACAAGGTAAGGGCTAAGGCGATTTAGTGTAACAATTGGTTTATGGGTAAACAATGCTCTTCCTTAACAACCCGCATCCACCAAAAAAATTACGAGAACCGTCGAGAAGGAAAGGCTCAGTGGGGTTAGACTAGGGGTATCCTGCACTACAAATGAGTGCATGGCAAGGGTGTGGGATAGTATAATATCGAGCGACATAAATAACAAATACAGGTTTAAAACACAGGTTAATCCTAGTGTCTCTTATCTAGAAAATCCTAATACTCACTATGTGGACTCGGGATGCATCACAAAAACAAGTTCTAGAATTTAATACATTACCGGTACACTCATATAATTTTAAACTATAACAATGCTTCAGAAAAGGGACAAAACCACATATACACATCTAAACAGAACGATTGGAATCCCGATACATATGATTGCTGATCATTAACTCGAGAAAGCTAAAAGGTAAATTATTTCTTGGTATCAAAAATAGGATCCCCGAATCCTAAAGATCTAAAGGCGAAACCTCACATTTTGGTGGAATTTGAGGGTTTTTTGTGCTAGTCATACAAATTCCATATCCATGGGATGCTATTAGATACTTGGTTTTCGTCGTATGTGTCATAATTTTTTTTAAAATTTGAGTCAAAATTACCTTCTACCTATGCTTTTAGTATATTACACACTTCTTTAAGGAACAAGCAAATGGCAATGAAGAAAATTTATTTCACCGCCTTCCCACCGCTTATTTCCCTTACACTTAAGATGAACATTGTCGCCAATGTTTTTAAAAGTACATGTAAAAACGAATAAAGGGAAAAGGTTAAGAATAAAAGAAACTAGTACTCCCTTGGTTTGTTCAATAATGGAGAAGAAACATATGATAATTGGTTAAATCGTCATCCAAGTGTAACATTCTGTATTTTCAGGTCATTTACGACGTCATATATTTCGCTAATTATTTTTTTCCTCGTCGTGTTTACTTCTAATTTTAAGTTTTAAGTTAAATCGCGTAAGTTAAAAGTTGTCATTCAACGTAAACGACACCAACAATTAAAGTTTTCGTCAACAAGCAATATATTATTTTTACAAAAGTATTAATCAACTTTTATATTTTATTTTTATTGGTTACGTAAAACGTTTACGTTCGTAATTAGATACATTTAGGCATACTCGGAACCACATTAATTAATCTACGCTTCAACAAATACCCATTATTATACCCAATACTCAAAGTTTTTATAAAACTTCACCTATGTTAACATTGTTGGTTATATTGTACATAAAATAAATCAACTAGAACATACACTTTACTAGTATTACCTTTTATACAATTTAAACTACAACGTTAGGCTTCAAGTAAATGCCTAGATATTTTGTATAAGGACCAAAAATCACAACTTAGCACCTCCCTCCCCAAAATTTCGTGCTATTGTCCACTAAGGGACCAATAAGCACACAAACAACTACCAAGTATCTTGTAACAAAACCTATAACAATTAATACTTAGCCATGACTAGTAACCTTGACCATATTCTTCCTTAAATCCTCCCCAGTTTTTGGCCTTAGTATTGGTCTTGCTAATAGTGCTTTTGACTAGCTCATTTGGTATATAAACACATGTATACTAGAAGAGATAACACACACCTTATTTCCTTAGCTAAAAACTTCACACATTCTCTCTTTGTGCTCCTCCCTAGCCACGGCTCAAAACAACAACCATACACAATCCATACAATTTTATTTACCAAATATACAAGCATTACTACATCATATCTAAGACCTACTAAGATGGTTTGAAGGTTTGGTTAAGCCTTTACAAGTGTTAAGCAAGAAAAATGGAAGATTAGGGTTTAGGGTTTCAAGATCTTGCAAGCTAGGGTTTATAATCTAAACAAGGGCTTAGATTGTGTTGGTTATCATATTACATCACCATAAGGTTATCTAAAACTCTTTATGTCTTTACATTTATCATTTTATGTGTATATAAGTTCTATGTAGTGAAATAACCCTTAGGATGTTTTTAAACATGTAAAAAATATTTTTGCTTGTGATTATAATTTTTTGTACACTTATTCATGTGTTTTTGGTTGAACATATTATGGTATAATGGCTGTAGAGACTTGTGGATTAATTATTAAGCTGAAAAAGTATATAAGAACCAGGTTTTATATATAGAATACCTAATTATTATTAAGGGCTGTTTTTTGGTTCGAAATCCAAAGCATGTTTTTTATGTTTTTAGTAAAAATAGTAACGTCCTCATGAACGATTCCAAAAGGGTAAGAAACTCGAAAACCGATTTATAACGAAGAGATACGCAATTTACAAGTTTACATAATTAATACTTTATAAAAATAAATTTATAAAAGTTTACTGTTCATCAGGACTTTATTTTGGAAAACATCATACATAAATAGAACATTTAATTTCGAGAACGTGCTCGAAAGAATCGCTAAAAACAGAGCTATAACGAATAATGAAAAATCGCCATTTACAGATTTATGATAAACTAAATCTATAAAAAAACATATATAACTTTAATGAAACAGTAAAATCACTATTTCATCAGAAATACTCCCCCCCCCAAAAAATGTTTTTTGAAAATGTTATATTTTGATAACTCGTCTTAATACGAAGGCGTGGACGTAAGAAACGAAAGAAACAGACTAAAAACGAGAAAGTTTTATACGCCAGTTTACTAAAGTATACTTTATAAACTTTTTACCTTTATAAATATGAATTTCACTAAAACGATTAGATGTGATGTACTAATATAGAATTTATATGTGGTATTAGTTAATCAAAGTACTATATGACAGAAGAGTTTCATAATCTCAAAAGATATATAAGGGGCTGTTTTGGTCCGAATTTTTGGACATGGATTTTATATTTTATAAAAATAGCACGTCTCATGGATTTTATATCTTATGTAGTTATAAATAATCAAAGTGTTTAGTATTTATACGACCTGTATTGGATTAGGTTGTATTCGATCGTAAGCGTGACGCATTTTCTATTGTGAATACTTGTTGATTACCATTCACTCGAGGTGAGTTCATAGCCCCCTTTTTACTACTTGATTGTTTTACAAACTTTACGGGGTGAATTACATTGCTTGTTTTATTATTGGACACAAGTGTTTTTCAAAGTGTATGCTATCCAGATTACTATATGATTATTAATGCCTAAGTTACCTTATTGCCGTGAAGTCCCTATTTATCATGAACCGTTAATTGCTATTGTAGTAAGCGCGAGTGTTATGGATAGATCTATCGGGACGCACAATCCCCACTTTTCCTTGGGTCACTAGTTTGATCAAGGTGCATTTAACATTCAGAGGTGTTAGGTTGTTGGCAAGCATCCTATATTCGGCACAAATCTAGTTAAGGCTTCGGGGTCATGAGCTTAGTGCAATAATAAACGTTTTGGACTACTGAATGTGATTCAGAGTATACTATTACTTCGATCTTATGGTCCACCCTTTTAACCGATAAACCTATGAATTCACTCAACCTTTGTATTGACTTTTAGCATGTAATTTCAGGTCCTAGGGTATGAAGATTGGACGGGAGCCATGACGGATATCAATGAAGACGGATTATGTGTTTTATCTAAAGTTTATGCAACTTTTTATTATCTTTAAAAACTTAAGTTATCTTTTGGTATTATGAAGCTTTTGTTTAATTAAATATGTATTTGAAATGTTTATGACTTTTAAAACATATGTGGGGTCCATTTAAGGTCGTTTCCTATATCTTGATTGTTGTACTTTGACGTAGCACCCCATTGTTACCATTCCGTTGCTACTTGATTTTGGGGGTGCTACAATCCACACTTTGGAAGACATGTTACGCGCTTGCGTGTTAGATTTTGGAAAGAATTGGGATATACATTTACCGTTAGTAGAGTTCTCTTACAACAACAGTTATCACACCAGCATAAAGGCTGCACCATTCGAGGCTTTGTATGGACGAAAGTGTCGATCACCCGTATGTTGGGCAGAAGTTAGAGATGCTCAGCTTACCGGTCCTGCAATAATTCATGAAACCACCGAGAAGATCATCCAAATCAAAAGTAGGATCCAAGCCGCTCGTGACCGACAAAAGAGCTATTCAAACATTAGACGTAAACCAATGGTATTTCAAGTTGGTGACAAGGTCATGCTAAAGGTTTCACCTTGGAAAGGAGTTGTGCGTTTTGGAAAACGGGGGAAGTTAAACCCTAAGTATGTCGATCCTTTCAAGGTGTTCAAGAGAGTCAGAACTATTGCCTATAAACTTGAGCTACCATAACAATTAAGCCGAGTTCATAACACATTTCATGTGTTAAATCTGAAGAAGTGTCTGTCCGATGAATCACTTGTGATTCCGTTAGAAGAGCTACGTGTTGATGACAAGCTCCACTTTGTGGAAGAACCAATAGAAGTCATAGATCGTGAAATCAAGTAATTGAAGAGGAGTCGCATTCCCATCATAAAGGTTATATGGAACTCTAAATGAGGTCTCGAGTTTACCTGGGAACGTGAGGATCAATTCAAGCAAAAATATCCACACCTCTTCACCAAGACCGCACCATCATCAAGTGCCGCGTCTTAAGCCTTGAGGACAAGGCTCATTTAACCGGGGGATACTATAACACCTTGTGTTTTCAGGTCATATTTTGATCTCAACTAATTCATTTTTCCTTTTCATTATTGGGTTTGCGTAATTATATCCGTTTAAACCACCCTAGTTAAATCACGTAGACATCAAACGTTATCGTTTAACTAAAACTTTGACCTAAGGCCGTTAAGACCTTACTTGAAATGCTTATATTCGACATTTAATTTGTTTACGCGACAAGAAAGGTTGTTTGGACACATTTACTTCATTCTACCAAAGTAAACATCCAATAAAATTTATCTACATCAAAACCTTAATTTCTATACTATGAGAGAAACCAAATAAAGCTAGATAAAAAAAACTTTTGAAATCCTAAGAAACTAGTGATATTCGGCTAGAATGAGGAAAGCAAGTATCCCATTCAAATTTAACTCTTTTAACCCATGGATAAAAGCCCAAAACCCTTTCTCCCAAAACCCACATGATCTCGTGATATCTAGCTGCTATTCCTTGATTTTGCCTCCAAGAAATCCACAGTAATCCCCTTTTATTTCCTGTGCATTGACCAACTTAAACCCAAGAGATTCTTTACCTTATTAGAGTTAACATTAAAACGTGACTTGCATTTGGAATACTATGCATACCATACCATTCGAGTATAAGAAGACATGCATACTTCTTCAAAAACACAGAAGCAACACCATTCAGTTACCATCATACTTTCACTACTTCGGTTTTCCTTGTTCTTCTAATTCTGTTCTCGGCACACCCACAAAACCCTTACACCTTCGTTTTCCCCATAAACCCTAGAAACCCTAATCTTAATAAACCCTAATTAGGTTTCTTTGGGTCCATCTTCTTATAACTCGACGCACCAAGGCAGCAAGCAACGATCGTGTTGGGTCCATAAGGGGTGCAATAGGCGTATTGAGTATTGGTTTGAGTTTTTGGTTCGTGTATACGTAAGGGGTAAAAAGCTTCGTGTGTTCATCACTCCGTTGGGCAAAGTTCTTCGTGTTCATCTTCGCGTGTTTGTGAGCTGCCTATTCTTATTACTTATCCTTAAATATGCAATCTATATGTCGTTAGTCGTGTGCTTGAAGATCCCTAAAAAAGAAAAACCAATTTTTGTTTGTTTTGTTCACCTCCTGATGTGTGACAATTAAACGAGTAACCCCCCCCTATAAAAACTTGTAAGAGGTTAACAAAACTTGGACATAGATGCGAGAGTATTAAGTTTAGCATACTCATACATTATGGCTAGGGCTCACTATTTGGTTAGGAATAAAACTGCATATGCTACGTTACATTGATATAAATATAGCCCATGTGTGTAGTTAACTTTAAGTACCTTGTGCGACCCTTAAATGTGAAGCATATAAAATGACTTAATTATTTTCAAAAATAGGACATGTGACCTGTGTTTTGCCCTAGGAATCACTTATTTTCATCGAGTAGTTAAGGAGTAATAAGGTCTAAAAGTTGTCATGTAGACCTGCCACTTCGATCTCTTTTGTGAAACAACCAGCGAGCCATTTTTTTCCTCAAATTATTGTGACCTTTGAACTATATGAAATGTCGAATCAATTGTTGATACCTGAAGTCTAATGTACCAACTTTAAGCTAGAACAAACGTCACCCTTTTTCGTGTAATATACTGATCACAAATTAAGGCCAAACATGACTCCAAACTCGATATCAAACTCAGCGCACGCTGATAAATAACACGACACACGCACACCTTTAGCCTCACTTTTGACCCATTTAACCTTGGAATTTAGGACAGGAATAGGGGGCATTTTATAGTCAGCATAGTGAGCTTCATATAGAAATTCGAATCATCAAAAATGGCTAAGAAACGGACTCGCAATCATGGCCCAAAGTTAGTACTGTTGTCACGCAGTTAGTACTGCTAGCATGCAGTTAGTGCTGTTGACCGAAGGCTCGACCCCCCTACTTTGGCCTCGTTTTTGACCTAGATAGCGACCCCGTCATGCAAAGTTATAAAATATGACTGATAACCAGTAGGTCATAGATTAATGAGGTATTGTTGTTTTTGCCTAACTTTGAGTATCGAGTCTACAACCTAACTTTAAAAGTCTGACCTCGCAAATGATATAAGCTGAAGTAACTCACTATTTTTCTAAGTGTAAAGGCTGTCTTGCGACCCACACATGTTTAGCCTAATTTTTAACACATTAAACGACCAATTTAGAGAAAGTTTACTTAACGAAAGTTATAGACTACCCAGCGGAGATTTCAAATATGTTCTCATATCTTGTGCTATTGATCTATGAAGTAATACCCCCGGATCATCATATTCCGCTGTGGCCCATTTTGGGGGTGTTACAAAAACATACATCAGACAGCAAAACTAACAAACAACAACAAAAAAACCGCATAATAACACACGTTTCATGAAGTAAACAGCAATCAATTGAAACAATGCCTATACACATTCTCATTACGGACACGGCTTCAACAACAAAACATATATAACATCAAGTATTTCACATGATCAGCTTTAGGTTCTAAATCAGAGTCATACACTAACGCGCTCACCGAAACAACATCAATTACATCAGATACATATTTTCACTCATAAACATATCGACGTCACTGAAACATATTTTCACTCATAAACATATTTACACGACAAAAACTACAATAACACGCACAGTTCATCATACAAACAGCAATCGACGTCACTGAAACATATTTTCTTCTAGAAACACAGCTTAAAAAACATAGCTAACAAAAACCGCAGAATAACACAGAGTTCAGGAAATAAACAGCAATTGACGTTATCGAAACAATGTGATACAAATTTTCACCTATAACCACAGCTTAAACAGCAAAACGTATAAAACATAAAATATTTCACAACAGTCAGCTTCACATTTTAAATTAGAGATGAGTCACAATGATAAACTCACAACGCATTCACCAAAAAACATCAATAACATCAGATATTATTCACCTTTAAACCCTCCTTAGCCAACAAAACTAACAAATCAAAATGTATAAAACATCAGATATTTCACAACAATCAGACTTACGTTCCAGGTCAGAGTCTAATACCACAAAACACGTTGCGGAAACAACGTCGATAACATGAGATACATATTTTCACCTATAAACACACATTTTATCAAAAAAATATTCAAAAGGCACATTCCATCATATAAACAGCAACTGACATTATAAAAAAAACAAAAAAAACACATATTCTTCTATAAACACAGCCTAAACTACACAACTAACAAAAACAGCATAATAGCACACATTTCATAAATAAACAGCAATCTGCGTTATCGAAGTAATGCAGATACTAATTTTCACCTATAAATACAACTTAAACCTAAAAACATCACAATAGCTATAAAATAAACAGATAAATGATATATAGTATAATAAACAGAAATCGGCGTTATCGAAGTATTGCCATTACACATATTCAGCTATAAACACATCTTAAACCGCAAAACGTATACACAGCATATACACATTTCATCATATACACAGCAATCGGCGGTATCGAAGCAATGCCGTCACACATTTTTACCTAAAAACATCACAATATCTACCAAATAAACAGATGAACAATAGATGCTATTATAAACAGAAATCGACGCTATTAAAACAATGCCTATGCATATTGTAGCCTATAAACACAGCTTAAACAACAAAAAATACACATAAGAGCCTAATCACGCCAATAAACACACAACAATAACATCAGATTCATATATAAGCACACTTGTACAGCAAAAAATGTTCACTAGTACACACATTTCATCATATAAAAAGCAATTGACATTAACGAAACATATTTTCTTCTATAAAAGAGCTTAAACAGCAGAACTAACAAAAACCTCATAATAACACACAATTCATAATATAAACAATAATCAACGCTACTAAACAACGCCGGTACTCATTTTCACCAATAAACACAACAAAACGTGTAAAATATGCAAAAACACAACACAAAGCACACAATGCACTCGCGAAAAGCTGTACCGTGATCATTCACATATTTTCAACAATAAGCATAAACTAAACCGCAATCGAACACACATTTCATAATATATACAATAATCGCCGTTACATCTCTAACATCATAAACTAACAAAACAGAACAAACACTAGACTCATTTACACAATGCCAATCCATATTCTCACCTATTAACACTACTTAAACAACGCACTCGCCAAAACAACTCCGGTAAAATCAGATACATAACAACAACCACATTTTCACCTATAAACACAGCTTAAACCTAAAAACATCACAATATCT
>BQNB010015565.1:0-18430 GCA_026074375.1 Tanacetum coccineum
TTTGGATATGGTTTTGGAAAAATAAAAACTGAACCGGACCGAAAACTGAATTCATATAAATATATACATTCTTTTATATATTTACATATAAAAAATATTAAAACTCTTTTTTAGTATAAATATAAGATTTTTTTAGATTTGATTTTTCTTTTCACGCTAAAAAACTATATAATTATATAAATATGTAATTCGAGTTATTAGGTTCGGTTTAATCCAAATTAAATTCGGTGCGGTTTGGTTTCAGTAAACTATTCAAATCTTTGGGCTCTTAATTGTATTATATCACTTTGTGTTTCGTGAAACCCATTGGAGCTCTTAAAGTTGTAAATGGGCCTCTATGGGGCTGAATCATCCTCTTGTCTTTACCGGTATAGAAAGAAAGAGAATCCAAAGAAGAAACAAGTGTTCTATTTTTGTTTTTCATGTTCTTTTTTAAAAGAAAAATTATTGGATCTTTAAAAAATTTAAAAGTGTGAAATTTTTTTCTATTTTTCAGTTTCTAATTTCCTAGAGAATGGAATTGTTTTTCTTTTTTAAAGAAGAGTTGCGATTTTTGAAAACCCATTTAGTTGGAGTTACATTTTTCCTTTTTATTTAAAAGAAATAAAAAAATGAGAATGATAAAACGGGCATTTCCACATTTTTTGAAAAATGTTGAAAAAAATATGAGAATGAGAATCCCACCTTTTTTGAAAAATGTTGAAAAAAATGCGACTAAACGGGGTTTCAATATTTTCCTTTTCACATGAAAAATTTCCTAAAAAAATGGGATATTTTTCGCCAACTAAACGGCCCTTGGGTCTTCAAAGATTATTGGGTCTTTAACCTTAGCTAGCGTCATTTATTCGTATTAAAAAACAACAAAAAGAGCCGCCCACAGTTTTGACCAAAACTCTTAAACCGTAAGAAGTAAACTGACATCTGAAGAAAAGTACCGGAATAGCAATTGTAGCCATAGGGATGCGCCGTCACGCGCTGGAACAAGAAGATGCAATCAGAAAACAAATTGTTTTGCTTATAACTCTCAAACCGCTTAGAGTTAGCTAACATCGTTAGCGGTCGTGGATTCATAATTAAATTCCAAAGAAAATCATACCGGAATCGCTGTCACCACCAGTCGGACACTCCGTCACGCGCCGTTATAAGTATAGATAATTGTCAAAAAGAAAATAAAATCACTTTTTTTTTCGAATTACGCGACTGGTTACGTATCAAAGTCTTGATTTTTTTATCATGATATCTATCTTCTTTTTGTCTTCTCATTATATATAGTTTACACTCTAATTCGAGCTTTCGAGATTTTGCCGCTCGAATTGCGGGAGTATTAGGTGATAGATTATAAGGCCCGAGCACGTGTGTGGATTCAAGTCCATTAAGGTTTCTAGGTTTCATTATACAATCATTATAAATATTTGACTAATAATATAAAATATCCTACGAGGTTTACATCATCTTACACAAAAGACTTATTCTAGGAATTTGTTAGCCCGTATATTTTGTGTAGTCCATTATTTAGCTAGTATGTACTTGTATCGGGCTCAATCCCAAGACTAGAATGTTCTTTGTATCCCTTATATAGGGTCGTATGTTTTGGTAATGCGATATATAGTTTCTCCCAAACTTACATGGTATCACGCCAAAGATAATATACCGATGCTAAAACCCTAATTCCCCCATCAACACCCTAAACATATCTTTGTTTTAGTCGTGCTCAGGTCACGCTATTGTTTGATTCAACGTGCAAGGTCGCGTCTTTGTTTTTAGTCGTGCTTAGGTCACGATACACTTATAAACGTGCAAGGTCACGCTTCTGTTTTGATTGTGCTAGGTCACAATTTGTGTGTTAATCTTGTTGCTTTGTGTGTTGCCTACCAGATTCCCTACAAACCCTAACAAAACACCACGCCCCATACAAACCCTAAAACGAAACCCTCACTTGCATCATGACAGGTTCGGACACCATAATCCCCCCTATTCCCCTATCCGAAAAACTCTCCTTGGTTACACATCATCACCTTCTCACGCGGGTACCAGTTAAGCTTGATCTCGATCATTGGAATTACGGGTCGTGGGAATTTTTCTTTGAGCAACCATGCTCCACCTATGATGTGGAAAAATACATACGTAGCCCTAGCACCAAAAGTAGTACAACTTCTTTGGCACCTCTCACACCCGAAGAGCTCAAAGTTGACAAGATTGTTCTCTCGTGGATCCTCTTCACTCTCTCTGATTCACTCCAAGCCCGGTTGGTTGTGGCGTGTCCTAGGTCCGCTAAGGAAGCATGAGGACTTATTTATGATATTGTCAAGGACAATAAAAGGTCCCGTACTAATGCATTGAAGGCCGAGTTACGTTCTATCAAGTTTGGGGATCAAAGCATGGAATCTTATTTTCAAAAGATTAATTCCATTGTTAACATCCTCATTAGTCTTGATGCTCGTGTTAATGATGAAGATGTGGTTCACCATGCACTTGAGGGTCTCCCGGACACATACAACCAAGTTTGTGGATACATGCATTGGAAGGACACGTTTCCCGATCTTAAGACGGTGCGTTCGTTGTTGATAACCGAAGAAACGCGTTTAAAGTCTAGAGCTCTTGCTTTGCCCGTGGAATCTTCTTCTCCCATGGTTCTCGTGGCCGAATCAGGTAACAATCGGCGCCCTCCTTCTACGCCTCAAGTTAAATCTTAGAGGCCTTGCTTTAATTTTGCTAAGTGAACGTGTCGTTTTGGTGAGTCTTTTCGTTATTTGCATGATGTTAATGCATGCGTTGGCTCGTCAAATAGTGGTAATAATAAGGGACGTGGGACTAATGAAAATTCAACTAATGAGCTCTTAACTAAGTTACTTCAACAATTGGGAAATTTGGGACTCAATGCAACTGTGTCGAATTCTGCTACAAATAATACGCCTGCTGTTGCATTCCTTGCCAACCCAGCCTCTACGCCTAGCCCACCAGTTGGCCCAACACCCCTATACCCACCTGGTTTTGCTCCACATGCCCATGCTCCTACTTATTTCTATCCGGTTGGGCCTCCAAGTGCACCAGCCCACTCGATGCCATTTAAGTTAGCGCAACAGTTTACTAGTTCTCCTATTTTGGGCCAGACCCAATTGGCACAGTCAACCACGCAAGCCACGCTATTACCTCAAGCCTTCACTGCCAGGACACTCCATGACCCTTCTACCGGTGCATGGAATATGGACACAGGTGCTAGTTCTCACTTAAATAATTTTGTTCATAGTTTAAGTACTATTTTTAATTTGTGTTTGTATTCGTCTGTTTCGGTTGGTGACGGGCATTTCATACCTGTCACTAACACCGGCCATAGCATTTTGCCGATTCCCTCAAAATCTCTTTATCTAAACAATGTGCTTATCATTCCTCATATTGTTAAAAATTTGATCTATGTTCGACAATTTGTTCGTGATAATGATTGTACTATTGAATTTGACTCGTTTGGTTTTCTGTTAAGGACTTCATGATGTGTCAGGTGCTTCTCTGATGTGATAGCACGGGGGACCTCTATCCTGTCACGGCTCTTTCTCCTATTCTACACGCGTTTCTTGTCATTCAACATACGTAGCATCAGCGACTTGGACATCCAGGAAATGAAGTGATGCGTCGTCTTGTTTCAAATAATGTTATTTCGTGCAATAAATAAAAGCCTCCCGTTCTTTGCTATGCTTGTTAGCTTGGTAAACATGTGAGGCTTCCGTTTGTCAGTTCTAGTACTATTGTTTCTTCCTGTTTTGACATTGTTCACTCTGATGTGTGGACTTCACCCATAGCGAGTCTTTCAGGTTTTAAATATTATGTCTTGTTTTTGGATCACTATTATCAATTTGTTTGGGTTTATCCTTTAATTCATAAATCTGATGTATTGTCTAAGTTTGTTTTATTTCGCAATTTTGTTCACACTCAATTTAAGTGTGAAGTATGTTCGTTTCAATGTGACCATGGTGGCGAATTCGACAACCGTCAACTCCATGACCTATTTTGCACTAATGGAATACAATTTCGTTTTTCGTGCAACAAGACATCCCAAAAAATGGTAAGTCTGAACGTATGGTTCGCACAATAAATAATATTAATTCGGACTTTACTTTTCCAAGTCAATCTTCCACCAACATTTTGGGTTGAGGCTCTTAATATGGTTACTCACTTACTTAACATTTTACCTTCCACTGCCATTGCCAATGAAGTCCTTTTTGGGACTCATCCTGACTACAGCTTTTTACGCACATTTGGCTGTCTGTGCTAACCCTACTTATATCCTACCACCAAACTTGAACCCCGTGCCACAACCTCTATTTTTCTGGGATATGTCTCAAATCAATATGGATATAGATGCCCTGACTTAAACACTAATAAAATCCTGATATCTCGACACGTCACGTTTGATGAGACTGTCTTCCCGTATGGGTCTGCTAAACCTGTCTCGGTGCCATCATATAATTTTTGGATGACCTTGAGCTTCCCACACACCCCGTTTCCGTTTCTCCCCTACTACTACTACTCCATATACTACTACTCCAAACGGCCCACCACCTATGACTCCACCCACCACGCCTAGGCCTAGCCTAACAACACCTATGGCTCCACCCGCGACCCACTCTCCGGCTTCTATTTCGATTGTTGGGTCGGCCCAAAACACACAAGCTCACGACACACCTCTTACAATTATTCTCGATCCACCAGCAAACCCGAACCCCTCCTCGGTTCACCCTATGGTCACACATTTCTGTGTCGGGTCTAATCGTCCCCCTCAGCGTCTTACTTTTCATGTGTCCTCGATCTCACCTTTACCTAAGTCTTATCGTGATGCATTTTACGATTCCAATTGAAAAAATGCTATGCGTAACGAATATACTGATCTTATTAAAAATAATACTTGGACTCTTGTCGCTCGACCCCCGGATGCCAACGTTGTTCGTTGTATGTAGCTTTTTTGCCACAAGTATTTGGCTGACGGTACGCTTAGTCGCTACAAGGCTCGGTTGGTGGCCAATGGTAGCACTCAATTGAAGGGAATTGATGTTGATGAGACTTTTAGTCTGGTTGTTAAACCCATGACGATACGAACGGTTCTTAGTTTAGTTGCTTCTCGACATTGGCCGGTTCATCAGCAGGATGTCAAGAATGCCTATGTGTATGGGGATTTATCTGAGACGATTTATATGCATCAGCCACCCGGATTTCAAGATTCCGCACATCCTGATTATGTGTGCTTGCTTCAGCGATCTCTTTATGGGCTTAAGCAAGCCTCTCGCGCTTGGTTCCAGCGGTTTGCATCTTATATTACACGTGTGGGTTTTCAGCACAGTCGGTATGACACCTCTTTATTTATCTACAGACAAGGGATGAATACTGCTTATTTGTTATTATATGTGGATGATATTGCGCTTACTGCTTCTTTTTCAGATTTGTTACAGCGGATTATTCACTCTTTACATCAGGAGTTTCCAATGACTGATTTAGGTTCGCTCAATTACTTTTTGGGTATTTCTGTTACACGCGATTCTTCAAGGATGTTTTTATCTCAGAAGAAATATGCTATTAAGATTCTTGAGTGAGCTGGTATGGTTAATTGTAATGCCAATCGGACTCATGTTGACACTAAGTCCAAACTGGGTGATACAAGTGATGTGGTCTCTGATCCTACTTTATATCGCAGTCTTGCAGGTTCTTTGCAGTATCTTACCTTTACTAGGCCCGATATTTCTTATGCGGTTCATCAGGTGTGTCTTCATATGCATGATCCTCGGGAGCCTCACCTTTCAGCTCTTAAGCGGATCTTGCGTTATGTTTGTGGGACTTTGGATTATGGTTTGCAGTTGTTCTCCTCGTCTACTACAGACTTGGTTGCGTATTTAGACGTTGATTAGGCTGGTTTTCCAACCACTCGGAGATCGACCTATGGTTATTGTGTTTTTCTTAGCAACAACTTACTCTCTTGGTCCTCTAAGCGTCAACCGATGCTTTCTCGTTCCAGTGCAGAGGCTGAGTATCGTGGTGTTGCCAATGTTGTTACCGAGACTTGTTGGTTGCGCAATCTATTGCGCGAATTACATACACGTCTTTCTTCCGCTACGCTTGTCTACTGTGATAATGTTAGTGTTGTTTACCTGTCTTGTAATCCGGTTCAGCATCAGCGTACGAAGCACATTTAGATTGATATTCATTTTGTTTGTGATTTGGTTGCTGCTGGTCAAGTTCGGGTTCTACATGTTCCTTCTCGTTATCAGTTTGCATATATTTTCACCAAAGGCTTACCTTTTGCTTTATTTGAGGAGTTTCGTTCCAGTTTGAGTATTCGTTGTACTCCCGCTCAAACTGCGGGGGAGTGTTAGCCCGTATATTTTGTGTTGTCCATTATTTAGCTAGTATGTACTTGTATCGGGCTCAAGCCCAAGACTAGAATGTTCTTTGTATCCCTTATATAGGGTCGTATGTTTTGGTAATGCGATATACAGTTTCTCCTAAACTTATAGAATTGTGTTATAAACCAAACTTTATTATTCAATTAGTCTCTATACTAAAGATGGAAACGAATGGCTGCAAAATACGGCGGGCTTGGCCAAGTGTATGTTGGGCTGTGTCTTTGGGTTGGTTCGAGTGTGCCTATTGGGTTTATTCTTTTTTTCTTCTTTATTTCGTTTGGTAGTATAACACGTAGTGATACTTGTTCTTCAGTTTTAGACACCTGTGTTATTTTTACCTACCGACACTATTACATACATACAATCTAACATCGGTATTAATGTTGTGGATGATTTGGTGTGGTGTGTTGGCTAATCTCAGTTGCATGTACGAGGGTTGATTCTTATTGTTTATCATTTGTCGGTTTGATGTTAATGTTATTGATGATTGGTGTTAATGTTGTAGATGATAATCTACTGGTGCGGTGTGTTGGATGATCTCGATTGCATGTACGAGGTTGATTCTTATTCTTCTATTAAATGAACTGCTGATGTGATTATTTGTGAGCCAATAAGTTGGTTTGAATATCGTTTGTGTTATATTTAGTATCCATATCTGGTGGACTATAAAAATTAAGTTTGGGGGTCATTGTGTAAGGTTACGCCAAAGTTTAGCCAATAAGGAATATATTAGAGTCGAGTTAAAATACTCTATCATATACAGAAGATATCTTTAGACTAGGGTATTAGAAGAGTTGGCAGGTTTTCTCCTTTGTAGCACCACACGGTTTTAACTCCTTTTAAGAGTTGGGTTTTCTTTCCCATTTCATCTCTTAAAGAAGATGTGACGACAGGAATGGGGGTCATTGTATCGTATCATTCTTTTCAATAATAATCGTTTTGGTTAGGGTTAATCTTGTGCATTACTTTCTGTCAAGTATAACAAGTTCTTGTAGTGTGTTGATTACTTAAAAGTTTCTATTTCCGCATTCTAGTTTCTTGTTTGTATATATTATAGGATTTAATACCAACTAGTGTATCAAAGAGCTTGGTTTGAAGGTTCAAGAAGCTCGGTTGAAACTTTTTGATGGGTATCCTGGTAAATCGGTTGATTAATAAAGTGCGTTCTTTGTTTTCAATTTTTCAAGATCAAGGTTCTAAAGGGATTTTCATGTGCGTATTATAGGGAATTAGAAGAGCTAATTGCATAATATACCCTGGATGGTCATGCAGTGACCAGGAAGATATTGAAGGGTAAGAAGAAATTAGGAGAATATCAGACTGGGTAGAAGATCAAGACGGGTAATGTTCTTGATTTTTGTAATCAGAGGTCTACACAACAATGTACGAAGAGTGGGGTCACCAAACATATGGGTGTTGCAGTGATACAACAGCAAAATGGGTTGGTTAAGGAGAATAACATGACACTATTGGCTAAGGTACGTTGTTTTCTGATTCAGTCTGGTCTCTCCAAGGTTCTTTGGGCAGAGGATACAACCATGTCTACATATCTAGTTAACAAGGTCACCATCATCAGCGATTGGATTTAAGACGCCTATAGATATGTTAGGATTTTTTGGTTGGCTTGCTAGTATTAACCAAGGGATGCTTGAACCGGTTAAGGTCAAGTGCATATTCCTGGGATACCGTAAAGGTATAGTGGGTAATAAGCTTTGAAGGTTAGATGACGTTACTTCAAAGGTAGTGCTTTACAGGAATATGGGTTTCAATGAAAGTAGGAACACAAGAAAACTTTCATTGGTTCTATTGTAGGTACAGGTTCAGTGCAGGTGTTGCAAGGAGTTGAGGTTGAGGTGGAACCACAGGAGGATCACACATTTGAGGTGGAACCTCATGGGAATGTTGATCATGTAGTTGGTTAACAGGAAGTACAAACTCAGGTTTTGATATACTATCATTCAACACGTGATAGGAGCAACACTCAGCATGGGAACTATTCAGTGATAGAGAAGACAGTAATGAGGCTGCTTTTGCAGTTGCTGCAGTGGATAAGATTTATGCACATGAGTTATTGACTTTCAATAATACAGTTGCTTGTGAGGTGATTTCCAAGTGGAAGGCTAGATTGAAAGTTGATATGGATGCTTGGTCAGATGTGTATGTGCTCAGCAACTGTTGCAAGAAATGCAGTGACGACAGCGATGGCTATTAATTAGAGTATACACCAGGTATGTTCATACATCTATTTCTCTATATAGATGATATGGTTTTTTCTTGCGGATGAAAGGCTGAGATCTGGGCTACTAAGGGTTTGTTGGATAAAGCAAAGGGAAATGTACTTGGTATGGAGATCGTCAAGGATCAAAGTGGTAATACTCTAAGGGTATCACAGTTCATGTTTTACAACGAGAAGTTGGTACAGACTTTGTTGGAAAGACACTTCATACTGTCGTTGGAGGGTAGTCTATCAAAGGACTGTGATGTGAAAAAGAATGGTAAGTGGTCATGTATATATGTAGTTAGAAGCCAGGAGTATCAGATGGTCTATACGAGACTTGCCATAGCATTTTGCAGATGTGGGTATGTTGGATAAGTTTGATCGTGGATTACAAACAAACGTACAGGTTTTTTTAGATTTTGACTACACCATGGGAAGATCGATCACTGTCATGGGTAGATCAATCACAAGGTATGAGTTGATGATACAAGGATGTGCAGGAAGCTAAGAAGCTAAGATACTGCACATGATGGCTTTGTCGCTAACTGAAGCGGGGTATATGACACTTACGAAAGCTGCAAAGGAGGCTATTGGGCTAAAGGGACTCGCAATAGAGTTATGATTCGAGCTAAAGATAGTAGCGGGTATTACTATAAGTGCCTTGTCAAACGCTATCCTTGGTCTGAGGTTCCAGCATAGGTTGAATTTGCTGAGTATCGGTATAGGATAATGTGGTACTAAGGTGGAAATTGTTATATTTAGTATCTATATTAGTCTATAAATATTAAGTCTAGGGGGTCATTGTGTAAGTTTAGCCCAACTAGAGAATATATAGGTCGGTTAAATACTCTATATATACAGACGATGTCTTTAGACTAGGGTATTGGAAGAGTCGACATGTTTTCTCCTTTGTAGCAGCACACGGTTTCAACTCCTTTTAAGAGTTGGTTTTCTTCCCCCTCATCTCTACAATAAAGAGGTGAGGGAGGAGGGGTCATTATAACGTATCATTCTTTTCAATTAATCATTTTGGTTAGGGTTAATCTTGTGCATTACTTTCTGTCAAGTTCAACAAGTTCTTGTAGTGTGTTGATTACTTAAAAGTTTTTGTATCCGCATTCTAGTTTTTTTGGTTTGTTGGGATTAATACCAACAGTTTGAAGCTGTTTATTCTAAGCTCACTACTTTAGTAATAAGCAGATAATCAGTTTTCATAAGCAGTCGCAAATACCCCCTCAGATAACACTTTAAGTGATTCGTTGATATATAGATGGGTTTGCTATGTTTGATCTGATAACTTTATATCATATGTATGTTTTAATATAATTGGGTGTCTTTTTGGTACCTTTCATGTCTAAAACGGTCAACAAACTTTTATCTAATGTCTCTTTGAGTACTCGAACTCAGAATCTAAGGTTCGAGATGGTTACTCACAGGTGATGAAGATTCAAGACACATTGGTTTTAAGGTTGCTATGTCATCTGCATTTGAGATATCGTCCGTAAGTATTTTATTTACGCTTATACCCTTTTCTTATTTTCATTGTAATCTGAAAATTCAACTCCTAACTGCAAAGTTCCCGGGCATGAGCTAGAGTGAGGTGATTATAGGACGCGTTCCTGAAAAATCCGATATAGTAATCCCAGTTGCAACACGTATCTATTTATCTGGCATTTTATCATTGTGTTAGTATTGTCCCGTTGGTAAGACATGTATTGCGTGTTGTGTTTATTTTTAATGTTTTTGTGTATCTTTATAGTATCTGGCACACACGCACGGTTCCTGAAGAAGGGTGGTGAGCTTTTTGTGATGGATTTAGACAGCACAAACGGTACATTTCTTGATAAAAAAATAGCTTACAGCTGGTGTCCCCTATGTTGTACCCGTTGGGACATACGTTACATTTGGTGCATATTCATTCCTTCATCTATACATTTATCACATTCATTTTTATTAGCTATCCCTGCATTTTACTTTTGATAGAGTTTGAGATCTAAATTTCTTCTTCTTTTAAATTGTTATTGCAGGTGACACTAATACTGCAATTTTTCGTGTTTTAAAGGTTAGAAACGTGCAACCTATTGCAAAATCAAGTGACTCTGAATCTCAGGTAGAAGTAGAGACTGAAGGTACTACCAATGTTATGGAAAGCGCGAGTCAAAACACTTAAGCTGATATAACCGAATATCAAGGTAAAAGTGCATAAGCTAGTCAACACATTTTGTAGTCGAATCTAGCATATGTTCAGTCTGTAGAAAGTTTTCATGAAAATGAAACTCTATCAAGGGTAATGTTATAAAGTATGGTGAATTCGCCTTCTAAGGTCGGGTTTTCTACTAGTAATTATGATTTTCTACTAATGTTTTGAAGATTGACTAAAACTTGATTGAGATCTTGTTGAGGCTAAGGAGGAAAGTGGCAACTTCCAGTCATCATGTGCACTTTAAAGAGTTGGGAACACATAAAGCTAAGACTCGTAATGGTAACTCAATGCTATGTGGATATGCATGTTCGTGTCTTAGAAACAGGTTGGTGCAAGACGAAACAAAAATTAAATTTATCCAAAAATAAAAAAAGTTAACTGGTGCATCTAGAACCACTCGATTTGACAATCTTGCAAGTGAAAATATCTGATAAGGTTAATAATCTAAAAAACTAAACTGGAATGTAGAGGACTAGATGATGGTAATCAGAGGTGTACGCACAACAGGAGCAAATAAGAACACGACACAAAGGAAACAAGAACAGGTATGTTACTGCCAAACGCGCAGATTTTATATATTAAAGAAACTCACTCAAAACTCCAATACGTTACAATGTAATGCCCTACCCTCCATGGTATATATAGACTAATCAATACATATTAGACTATAACTAGGATTACATTTATTCGATTCTAAAACATATAATACTAATAGAATAGGAACTAGTTGGACTTGCACTCTAACTTGGAAGTCTTTTCCTGATAACACTTGGAACACACCTAAGCCATATCCAACACAATCAGGAATTCTCCAACAATCACCCCCTGAATTTCTTAGTCGAAGAGGGTAACTCTTGCACACCAAGTAACGATCTCATCTCCTTGAACCTTATGTGCGTCAAGGCCTTCGTTAACAGGTCTACTCTTTGATTCTCTCCAGATACATGCTCAACAATTACCTGCTCATTACCTGTCACTTCTGCCAATACCTCCCTTAGCCAAGTTGCTTGACACGCAGCTGTAGTAGCTGTTATGAACTCAGTTTCATACGAAGATAACACCACGATAGTTTGCTTTTGTAAGCACCATGTAATAGGTGATGTACCAAGATAGAAAATGTGTCCAGTATTATTCCGTCCATCATTAATGTCAACATTATGACTACTATATCCCACCAGTCTCATATCATTACCCCGCTTGTATTTAATTCCAAAGGAAGTTGTACATTTAAGATAGCGTGGGATTTGCTTGATAGCACGATCATGTGATGTTCTTAGACTTTGCATGACGTTAAATCTGGACGAGTATGTAAAAGATAACGTAAGCAACTCACCATTTTTCGATATTGAGTAGCTTCAACTTCTGGTCCATCTTCTGCTTTTGACAACTTGAGGTCCGGTTCCATTGGACATAAAGATGGATTGCAATCTTCCATACCAGCTTCTATTAAGATCTTCATTGCATATCTTTCTTGCTTGATCTCTATGCAATCATTTCCTTGTGAGACTTCGATACCTAAGTAATAAGTTAACTCACCAAGATCCGACATTTCAAATTAAGATGCCATTCTCTTTTTGAATTCATTTATAAGATCCAAGCTTGTTCCAGTCACGAATAAATCATCAACATAAACCGCAACAATGATAAATTCTCCATTGGGCACCTTTCTATAGACCGCCTTTTCGTGCACGCATTGTAGAAAACCCATCTCTTTTAAAGTACTATCGAGCTTCTTTCGATTACCATTTATAAAAGCCGTTTTCACATCCAAGTGATGAATCTTCCATCCTTTCCCGGCTGCGAGAGCAATCAATAGTCGTATGGTCTCTAGTCGAGCTATCCGGATTGGCATGCCATCACTTCTAGACTCGTCTTCTTCACTTTGTGTGTTGGTCTCATGAACAGTAACCGAGCTGCTATGCGGGTTCACCTCTTCGTCTGATTCCCATCCCACTTCGTTTGTACCTTCTTTACCAACTTTTAGTTGAGCTTTATAAAGGCGATTTGCACTACGCGGGACCTTTATAAGTAAACTTCCCCAACTATCTCGCATGGTTAAGAAATCACCTCGGATACTAATATCATAACCGGATATTTTTGCTTGTCCGAGACTTATCACATTACTTCGAAGAGCGGGAATATAATAGACATCTTTCAACAATTTTTGTTTTCCGTTTTTACCTTGGAACAAAATCGAGCCTTTTCCCTTGATGCTAACACACGAACCATCTCCGAACCTAACACGTCCAGTAATATTTTCATTTAATTCAGAAAAGTAAGAGTAATTACCTGTCATGTGATTACTTGCACCGTTGTCAAAGTACCAAACATCGTCTTCATCGGTATTTGACTCGCTCTTTGGTGGAGTGTACTTTTCTTCGTTCATGAAAATCGTTTCTTGAATATGGTTCATCATAAAGAACGTACCTTCCTCATGATACACACCTTTCTCTTGTGCCTCATTAAGGTTAACTTCATGGTTTCGGTTTCGTTCAGGGCATTTTGAAACAAAGTGTCCGTACTGATCACAACGGTAACACTGTATATGTGAGAGGTCACGTTTCTCATGTTGTTTACCCTTTTGTTCATTATCTTCACGGTTTTTCGAGGAGTCACGTTGACCTTGGTTTTGCGAGTTGTCCCACCACATCCTTGACCTCGTCCACGTCCTCTTCCTCCGCTTGAGTCATTATTCCCGTTGGAATATTCAGTCCTAGCATAAAGCAAATTCTCTTGAGGATCGTTTGCTTTATCTTCTTCTTTGACTCTTTCTTCATACGCTTTCAATCGACCAACCACATCCTCAAACCCCGTCGTTTTAAGATCTAAAACTTGCTCAAGGGCTGCCACGATATGGACAAAACGTCTAGGAAGGCTTGTGAGAAACTTCTTAACCAACTTGTGTTCTGACATGACTTCTCCAAGCGTGGCCGACTTAGAAGCAATACCCGATAACTTTACAGCGTATTCGTCTATGGTACCGTTATCTAACATCTTCAGATTCTCGAACTCGGTAATTAGGGTTTGAAGCCTCGCTTCCTTCACACGATCAGCCCCTAACTTACGAGTTTTTATCGCTTCCCACATCTCCTTCCCAGTTTTCAAATTCCCGATTTGTAAAATCAAATCTTCTGGAATCGATTGAAACAATAATCCCTTCACAATGTTATTCTTCTTGGCATCGGCTAAGCCCGGATCTACCACATCCCAGACTCCATGAATTCCAAGAAGTACTTCCATTCGCATACTCCATATTGTGTAGTTTGTTGACGTTAATATCGGACATTGAAACGTCAACGTGGTTTCCTTTACAGGCTGTTGTGAGCTTTCTCCCACCACCATCCTTGTTCTTTGTTTGGACCGCGAATATGTTTGCAACGGGGATTTATCCAGCCCTTTATGACACGGCTAGATTAGTTATGCTCAGTTTGTGTTGAACACGCGTAGGATAATCAACGGTTACCCGGATTCATCCTACTAAACTTTCAACAAATAACAAGACAATCAACAGCCCAATGGACTGTTTCCAACTTGTTAATATAAATGAGCTGGGCTTATAACAGTTTATAGACCGATCAAATAACTTCAGAAAATTCACACGACTTAAACCAACAGAACTCACAGGTTTTTAAGTCGATTCGTTTTTAGGGTTTCTTGAACCCTAAGTCGTTGTTCTCTTCACTGAATTTTGATACACGACTCAACCCCAAGACGCAGGTTAGAGTCCAATGATGACAAGGTTTCTGTACCCCTTATGCGCAGGATCCGTTTTGTTTTGTGTAACCCTAAATCACAGTTACACAAGTCGCCTGCTTCTTCTCCTAAACCACAGATTCACAGGTTAGGAGTTATTGTTGTTGGTTGTTTTTGTAACCCTTAGTCGCAGCAACAAATCACCAACAAGGAAACCCGAAGCTCTTGATACGTAATCAGAGGTGTACGCACAGCAGGAGCAAATAAGAACACGACACAAAGGAAACAAGAACAGGTATGTTACTGCCAAACGCGCAGATTTTATATATTGAAGAAACTCACTCAAAACTCCAATACGTTACAATGTAATGCCCTACCCTCCACGGTATATATAGACTAATCAATACGTATTAGACTATAACTAGGATTACATTTATTCTATTCTAAAACATATAATACTAATAGAATAGGAACTAGTTGGACTTGCACTCCAACTTGGAAGTCTTTTCCTGATAACACTTGGAACACGCCTAAGCCATATCCAACACAACCAGGAATTCTCCAACACTAGATGATCATATGAACCATAGTTTTCGCCTTGGCAGGGGAATATATATTGTCACTGTGATGCTGCAATCAAACTGACTGGAGCTTGAACTCGGCCAGAGATCGACTGGCTGGTGTTAGGCCAAATGGTTATGTCAAACGGGTTAAATAATTGTTTAATTTGTAAATTTCGAATGCATGCTGAGTTGGGCGACTCCATTTACTTTTTCGTTCTCTTTCTTAAAATTCATAAATAACGAGTATGTTCAACATGACTGCAAAAACGACATCGTTATTCTTATAGTCTCTATTTCTAATAAATCAAGGTATCATTTTGTATATATCTAAGCAAGCTTCTAATCATTTGAGCGTTTTAGCTAAAATATTTAGTTATAACCATTTATAACTAAGGTAGACACTTCCACGATAATCTAGTTATTGGTTTTCTGTCTTTTTCGAATTCAATACACCTAAACTATTTTCTTGAGCAAGATGTTCTTTAATTCTTATCCTCTAGCTCCCAGTTGTGTGACCTGTGTCCATCAACCAGATCACAGAAGTCAAGCATATGGGCCATTTAGCCACTTTGAATTATATACCTTTTTGTCCTTGGTATATGAATGCTATGGCAACTATGTGCATTCATGTACTGTGACCTTAAATTCCGCCACTGCCCTTTTAACAAGGGAAGAAACTAACAAGCTTGTAGCAACCAGTACTTACTCAGGTGGCCCGCCAACCAATAGGTTGAATGTTCAAGTCTTGATGTGAACAATATGTGTATTTTTTTAAATGCATGTATGTCTGCGTTTCAAAAGAAAAAAAAACAAGGGAAGTACTACTTGTGACTATAGTGCTCAAACTTTTTCTGTAGCATAAATTCCCTCTTTGTATATGTAACTATAATGTGTAACGTACTTTTTTTTGCTAGGATAATATGATGCATTATTTGGACATAGACGTGGATTCGCCGCCACAACTTTCCGTGCAAATCTGGCATTCTGTTTTTTCAAAACATTAAGTGTGCTATTTCATTGATGACAATGACTCCTAGTATTTTATTATTCTGGTTCATTCTCAAGGATTCCAGTGGATCATGTTGTTATGGTTTGGCATGCGTTGTAGTTTTTTGAACTAACAAATTCTGTATGTGGAAACCCTTCACCGCACATATGCCTAAAATTTACCCTTCACATATACCTAATACTACGTATTTGTTAGGAAATATTAGCCTATTTTAAGTTAATTTTGGACAATGCAGCTTTTGATATGAAGAATAACAAGATATGCTGATATAGGTTCATGTGAGAAAACGCTATTCGGCATTCTACATATATAAAACAGCGAAAAACTTTAAATATCTATTAGTTTTGTAGGAGAAAGATGTGTTCGTATATATAGTAGAGAACAATGTTCAACTTGGGTGGTATGACATGAAAAATAACTTTAACTGAACATAAAACGGGTCGAACCTGTGACCCATCAAACCTGAAGTTGTCTAATTTGTAACTAAATGCTTACAACCTCTTAAAGTAATTTATATACATATGTCTAATAATTATAGCTTTTATCTAGTATTGCTACATTAGTAAGTTACAGTATAAGATAAAACCCAACCACACAAAGGTTTTCGACCCGTATTAGAAGAAAATCTTTTTTTTTTGGGTAAAGGGTTTTATACACCCAAATGGATTTTGGCCGCGCCAAATCCAAAATCTCGGAGCACGACCAAAAGTAAAATTTCAAAAAGATAAGTATTAATTTGGCGCTGATTGATGGTTGCCCTCACGCTATCGACCTGTTATAATCCAGGCTCTTGTTTGTGTATGGTTTCTTATTACAGAAAAATAAATACGAGAACTCCTTCAACTGCATTGAGAGTAAAACCATATACATTATTGTTTACTTGTGGTTGTCTAGAACTTCTATATTTTGATAATTTCGCCTAACAAATGGTTTCGCAACCAACAAATCTTTATTTTTTTCTTTTTCAATTGTGTTCCATCATTCAAATAAATGTTCATATGGATATGTCCAAAATAGATTACCACCATTATGGGAAACTATATAGTGATTGATAGAATGTTCATTAACTTCTTCAAGTTGCACTCACTATAAATAGGTTGCCAACTTAAGATCATATCATATCATATCATATCATCTCATAATCTAAGCGAAAACAAAAAATGGGTCAAATATCTTGCTCCAACTCTACACCAAGTTATAACAACCTCAATGGTCATCATCCTGAAATGGTGAAGAAAGCATATGAAAAGAAGAACATATGCGGCTTTCAGATGCCACTTCATTATCCACGATACAAAAAAGAGGATTACGAGAAGATGCCTGAATGGAAGCTTGATTGCCTATTTACAGAATATGGACTTCCAACCAATATTGGACATTCCAACCATAATGGTGTATGTTAACCAAAAGAGAAAGTTTGCCATGGGAGCCTTTCTTTGGGCTTGATCAAACTTACTCTCATGGTGATCAAAAGTGTACGTGAAGCCGTTTTTCTCACTTTGTGGATGTTGTTTCGGTTTCAGCAGCCTCCTGATATTATGTTTCTTTACTGTTATATCGCATCTTTCAGTCTTTAATTCATGTGTGCGAGGGGTTGTTTCTCTGACCATGCATTGGATTATCGTGTCATGATTGTATCTAGCGTTATGTGTTTAGTGTCGAGTTTGCATCATTTCATTCTGTATCTGAGTTAATGTCATCAAATCAGTAAGATCATGTACCATCCAAAAGAATCTTATATATTTCTTAAGACGATCGTTAGCAAAAAGGACGTAGGGTGCTACAAAATGTGAACGACAAAAAGGTTACTAAAGAATAACTTAATTACGTTAAGAAACACTTGTGCTTTTGTTAATTTCGGCTCTACTTTGGTGGTAACGATTCAAAATTCAAATGTTAGAAGCGTGCTCAAATGATGTAGGATGATAACCAAATCAGATTCCTTACTGAGAATGGATACATAATATACGTGTGGTGCTTTAACAAATCAAATAAAGTTTGTAGCTTCTCGATCCTACAATATGTTTTCTCATATTTTTTTCATGTTTCTTGTCGTCGAAGTTAAGTCACGATCTCACCTTATCTGGACACAAATGCATAAACAACGAAACAAGATGGCTCGATCTACTCCCCGACTACCTTACTTTAGAACAAAGAAAACGATATATGATTCATTTTGGTTCTGAATTTTGCTATAAACATTTTTTTTTTAACGGCAGCTTTATTAAACGACCAGCAAAGAGCTAGAATTAGACAATTACAAGATACGAGTTTTTGAGCCAATCGATTCATTTGAACGAGGCTTTGCATCTAAACTTACACCAATAATAAGAATTAGAAACAATGTTATCAAAAATC
>BQNB010015565.1:31436-42921 GCA_026074375.1 Tanacetum coccineum
CATAACTTGTATTTTTCAATGATCTTGTTTTTAAGCTTCGTTTGGAGAAGTGAAAGTCGGGGACGATAAATTTATCCATTTGGACACTTTTGTGCTTTTTGTTCCGTAAACCTAAAAGTTATCAATGAATAATCAAAGCAATACATTTTGTCACACATGAATAAGTTGTAAGTGTGAATAAAGTTATAAAAGTTATAAAAATGAAAATTGGAAAATAGCAAAAATGGGAAAACGTGGTGTTCTAAAACCTGTGATTTCTTAACTCTCCCACAGAAAGACATTGCTACTTTTCAAATGATTAGTTTGGGGAGGTTTTGAGGTATTTAGTTTTAGAGCATATAATATTGCGTGGGGACACACAATGGTTTAGTTTGGGGAATTTTGATAAGTGTGAAAACACTTATCCGTTTTTATATCAAAATAACCCTAAAAGATGAAAAATGAATATATTATCCTTGTATATTGTATATTTTGTCTTTTATGATATGTAGGTACGGATATTACAAGAATCACATGAAAAGAGCTAAAAAAACCCAGATAAAAATGAACACGAGACGGAATGAGTACAAAAGAGCCGGGTATTTATTAGCCGAGTCAGCAAGTCAACCCTTGGTCAACTCATGGAAATTCCTACAATTCTCAATTGATCCTTATTGTTAAAACTTTTCACTTTTAGTCCCAAGATCAAATTTCATCGTTAGTCCTTGCTATTTTGTTGTTAGTCCTTAAAGGACTAACTATCGTTAACTAATGAATGAGTATCTAATAACCCAAACCCTTTTCATATACAAAATCATAAGCCCAAGTCCTACCATACCCAGCCCACTAATCGTGATTACTGTGCATTTTTTTTAGCTACACTAAGATCAAAAGCTGGCAATATAAAAGGGCCAAATAAACTTAACCCTAACCCTCATCCACCACATCAATCCTAACCATGGTTTAAATCAACTTCCACCAGTTATCATAGGGTTATCTAGCATTGGATTCTTTCCTGTTCCACGTAGGCAAGAAAAGACGTCACAAGAAGCCACGTTGACAGAATATTAGCTATTGATTGGTTGAAGAGACGTGTCCTAATGATTGCACTCACAAAAGAAGCACAACCCCTATGACAGCTCATTGATCCATGTGCTCCCTTTTGATACAAGGGTGGAAATTAGAGATGAAGAGTTTGTTATCAACCAAAGGATATGATCAAAGCTAGAAGGATTCTAGAGGCTTCCACTCGAGCCTATAAATACCCTCATCATCCACAGCTTGTAATACTTCTTTTTACCAGCTTATTTTAGGTGTAATTGTAGCTTAATTGTAGTTTTTCATATTTTCAGCTTTTGTAAACTCTTTTCATATAATGTAAATTCGTTTTTAATCAATAAAATTTCCAATTTCATCTCAATTTATGTTTCTATTGTTTGTCATTTACTTTTAAATAAATGTACACTGTTCATGCTAAGTAAAAAGCTTGAAATAAGCTGAAATACTTCACCTAAACTCAAACACTCATGGATGGCTGCTGGAAGGAGTGTGGTATTAGTTCCTGATGGTCAGGAGTTAGGACTAGATTAGGCTAAGTGTGAAAGTAATCTAGCTTAAAGCTATAAGCTTAAGCTGCTCATATAAGCTCTAATTTGAGCAATTACCTCTGTTTAGCTGAGGTGAAGGTACTCAATCTCATTACCTTTTTCTATTAATCTGCTGTCATCAAATGTTCTAGTTAATCTGCTCGTTGAATTGATAGTCATATGCTTTAATTGAGTTTCAAGTAATTTGGTAGAATAATAGCTTATACTTATTAGATTAATGACAAGCTTGAATCTATTTTGCTTTGAGTTTGAAATGTTTTAGTTATAGGTAATCTGTTATTATGGTTATAGAATTAAATTCTGTGATCTTGATGTTTTGATAAGTGAAAAAGTAGCTTGGATCTCTTGATATATTAGTCATTTGTCTTTGAGATAATACTTAGCTTGAATCTGTATGTTTTAGATCTTCAGTTTTTTTTAAGTTGTTATAATGAGAGGTTTATCTGGTTAGTTGAAAAACAGATTGTAGTTTTGCAAGTTGTATTTCAGTTTTAAAAACCAGAAAAAGAAAAAAAAATATGTTAAGTGCAGATTAGTTTAGAATTTCAGATTCAGTGTAATTCATTAGATAACCAGCTTAAATCTTGTCCATAATTGTTAGTTAGGAGTTTAAATCAAGCTATTTTAGTTAGCAATCTCTTAAGAGCTTTAAAAGTTAAAATTTTAAGATCCAAGTTTTAAACAGTTTAATAGTTGTCATTGGAAATTTAAATGAGCTGAATTTGTTATTTCTGTGGAAGAAATGTTTTCAGAAGTGTTGTTAGTTAATAAAATTGGTTAGTTAGAGCTTAGATTTGAGCTAGAGTTGAGTTTCAGCAAAAAGAAAAAAATAGCAAAAAAAATATAGGTGTGGAGGGACTCGAACCCACCACCTCTCGCTCATAGTGCTAGTGTGTTACCAATGTGCTATGAGGCATTTGCCTGTTAGTCCTATACATAGTTTAATAGATAAATAGGAGTTTCTCTTAGCTTATTAGGTTTTCCTAGTCAATCAGCTTATAGATAAGCATATTGTAGGACTTTTTTGGGTTTTTAAGTTTCTACACCCTTTATATACTTTCCAGAATTTTTATATAATTTTTCTTAATAGTTTACTATTTTTAAATAATTTTTGTTTTCGTAAAATGATTAAAATAAATAAAAAGTAAAAAAAAATTCTTTTTCTAAAAATCATTTTTAGTCTTTTAGCATCTAGGAAAATTAGTTTGGCCCTTTTTAGGTTCATTTTTGCTCAATTAGATTTTAGTGTATGTTTCATAAATCTCGTTAACGTTTTTTGAGCATTTCTTGTAATTGATTTTTATGTGCCTTTATTTGTCACTAATAGGAATTAGTTTTCGAAATCAAAAATCTTATCACCATTCAAATCATTGTCCAAATAATAACGGGGTTTCAATTCATAATTCTTGGGGTATAAACGACCCGGTGAACACTTACCGGTTAATGTACGATATTTTTGTGTGATTTTCCTAATTACCTTTTTCCTAAAGGGTAGTTTCGGAATTTCAATACTTTCATATTATACGTATATAATTGAGACGAATCAATTTTTGGCGCCGTTGCCGGGGAATTGTGTTAAGATTCTCTCGTTTGAATTTGTCGATCGTGATTTGGAGAACCTTTCGTCTTCGAAAGTTATGTCTTTTGAAAAAATATAAAAAAATAAAAAAAAAGTAAAAAATATTTTTCTTTTTCTTTTTACTATATATAGAAGTGTATAAATAAATAGAAAATACAAAAATATTTGTTCTTCCGGATTTTTCGATCTTTATTGTGCTCTTTTAAAAACTAAAATATACAAATAATCAAATTCTCTTAAAAGAGAATTTGGGAATATCCATTAATAAGTTTTCAATCCAAAGATTCCATCTTGTGTCACTTACAAAAAAGGCGCACCTCTTTTTGTGAAATAAGCTATAAGGTGGGTATAAGGAGAGTTGTTCCAAAGAACTACGACCCGAAAGGACAAACGTTTTTAAGGCGATTCGCTCCCACTACGTCCCCCGCTTGCTTGCGAGTTTCACTTAAGGGATTTACCCTAAATCGAGTATGTAAAAGTTTAAGTGTAGGGGTGTATCTATAAAACCACATGTGATGTATTATTATGTTTAAGAATGGCAGGGCAAAAGTGAACGAAAAAAAGAGAAAAAGAAAGAAAAAAATACGAAAAAAGTACGGGCTGCCATTTGCTTATGTTATGTTTATGTTTATCATAGAGTCAAGAAAAGAAAAAGAAAAAGTTTGAGGTAAAGTTGTGTGGATTTTGTATATCTTTGTCCAAGTGGTCGAGTCATTAGCTTAGCAACCAAATTAGTGTGTATTCTTATAAATAATTAGCTCACTACTTCACCCCATAATTCACCCAAAAGGCCACTCCCTAAATATTTCCCATCCGTTTCTGTTTCCATGTTTATCATATTACACCTACACCCCACAAACCTTTAAAGACCTTTTTGATAGTAACTTTTAGTACTTACGCCTAGCGGTGGAGGTTTGATCTTTTATCTAGCCTATGGTAACTTA
Organism: Tanacetum coccineum; assembly: GCA_026074375.1. Lineage (NCBI taxonomy): Eukaryota > Viridiplantae > Streptophyta > Magnoliopsida > Asterales > Asteraceae > Tanacetum > Tanacetum coccineum. The sequence continues at coordinate 35,546 of BQNB010015565.1, forward strand.
TATGCTATGACAGATAATGAGTGTCGAATTTTCTGTATCGCATATTGTTATAATTCATTATACACCAGAGAGAAAGAGAGAATCCAAACACTTATTGTGAGGTTTTAGTGTATAGTTTCCATGCTTCTAGTTACGAGGTTTGATTGGTTGTGCTATGAATAGATTTAAAGAGTAAGTTAAATGCCCCAGATATTACTATTGTCTAATAAGAAAAGCCCATTTGCTTGGGGACAAGCAAATCCCAAGTGTAGGGGTATTTTATAAGGTGTAATTATATACACTTTTTCGGGGTCTTTAACCCCTATAATCATGCGAAAATGCTTAAAATATGTGCTTAATTGATTTCTTTTTTCATTTTAAGCACTTGGAAGACATTTGGAGGAAATAGACATGACTTGGGCTCTATTTTGGAAGAAACAGGACAAGAGTATGACTTTACACCAAAAGAAGGCTTGAAGAATAAATCACAGATGATGGAGACGGCGTCAGGAAAGCTTGTGACGCCCTCTGGATCTGCTAGCGACCGCGTCAGGAAAAATGTGACGGCGTCTAGACTGTAGCCATCATAATGAAATCCTAGAAGATACGACGGTGCGACAGCATCAGGATTTCTTGCGAGGCCTTCGCGGTTGTTCTCTTATATATACAAACTCGAATTTAGGGTTTCATATAGCATATTAGGAGTGGAGTTCGATAGAGAATGATTTGTAGATGACTTTGGGAGTATTTTAGGGTTTCCCAACCCTTTTTACCTTCCCTAATAGCTTGTTTTAATATAGTGAAGTTCTTTTATCTTTTAATCTTTCAATATGTCTTATTGTTTGATTGGTTATTGTGCTTCCTTTATCTTTAACCTGCTAGGCTAGATCTCATTAGTGTTTTCTTATGATTGCATGTGAATTGGTTTGTAGATCTTAACAATATTGCTTCTTGATTGATATGTGTGCATGTTTAGACTCTAGAACCCTAGTTACTTAAGTGTATCAAAAATCTAGAGCGGCATAATTGTGTAGAAAGGATTCCATCGGTAATAGTCTTCATACTACCTTACCCATCTACGGATGATCCCCTTTAAGTATTTTAATGCGTGTCTATCTCCTTAGGGGCCTTGTAACAGTCTTTATATTACCTTACTTATGCGTTTCCCTAGCAAGGTATCACGTAGACGGTGTTTTCGTGTAATTCGTCATGCTTCTCGGAAATACTTACACATACATCAAAAGTGTGACAAGGCCATAGAGTTAGGAGAAGCTTGCCAAGGATCATGCATGATTAACATTAGATTAGTTTAATTATTAGATAATTAGTTTAAAACAAACTCCCTTCAAAACTGAGATTTTACTTGCTTTCATAAAAAAATATAAAAATACAAAAATATTATTCTTTCAACCTTTAGATCTTAGTTAAGTTTAGTTCGGACCTTCACACGCTATTCCCATAGAGAACGATGCCTATACTACACTACAACGGTTAGGTACACTGCATATGGAGTTGTAAAACTTAGTGAAGTTTCACAACCTCATCAAACAATTATCATTATCATTTTATAATTTTCTAAAATCGTATTTATCTGAAGAATTATAGTGCTAATCTATGTCAACATATGTATAATCAAATGTAGACCAGTTTGTGTCATCGTGTTTAATCAGATGTTGACCATTCATATTTATCCATAGTAAAGTATTCATCACAATAATAGTTTTCAAATGCATCATTTAAATAATCAATTTGGTTTTGTATCATGATTATTATTACCAGTTAAATTTCAAAATCATGTTTTGTTATCGTTGATCAAGATTGAAAATATCACGAATCGGTAGTCGGGCAATCGACTCCCTTATAACTTGTAATCAGTCTAGGCAGGATTATTGATGATTAATCAGATTGGCATTTCTCGCAAGTTTTGGGTATTTTGAACGAGTTTTGAGTATTCACGACAAGATTTTCATTGAAAAAAGCAACTTTTAGTAAATATAAACAACGACTATGAGTGATTAAAACAAATTTTATAGCGTGTTTTGGGTAAATCTGATCAAATTTGCAAGTTTCCGGCAAGTTTGGCCACCGTTGATATGCTTAACCGACTTGTTTGACCGATTTACACAAACCGACAAGGTTGGTGGCCGATTAGTGCTTAGGCAGTGATTAATCAGCCCTGTAGGCTTTTTTGCAACAGTTCTGTTGATTATGTGATATTTTAAAACGCGTAATTTGTTTTATAAGCTATCCCAAACACTCCGTTTTAATGTTGTTGATGTTTTTTTATTTTGATTTGCACACTAAAATGTACAAAATACATGGGAGGTATTACAATGAGGGCAGTGTTGGCAGTAGTCCTCACAAAGTTCCTAGAAGATGTTAAGGCTTGTATCAATGTCGATTTTTTCTTCGGATATTAATTTTAATTCTGCCCCTATAAGAGAATAATATTATACTATATAAGATTGAGTTGGTGGATTTAAATTGGAAGTATTAATGACATAGTATAATGAAAAAGAAGAAAGTTTTAAGCTTGCATAATATAATCGGGTGTTCACAGTACATTGAATGCAGGGGATATGAGTGATCAAAACTGCCCTTATCATGAATGAAGCTCGGTTTTAGAATCCCTACAGTCACCATAGTTAGGGCAACAATCAATAGCAAAGATGATGAGTTAAATACTATTCAATCATGAAAAAACCTTTACCAGAAACACATATTATCTCCCTATAAACGTTGTGTAGGTTTTCAGGTTTTCGATTTCAATCTCTTTTTTATTTTGAATTTAAGGTTTATGTGAGATTTTGGGGTTTTATTAATTTTGTTTTTTTAGATTACTTTTCGCAGGTTGCTTTGCTTTTGCAGGTTTGGGTTTTCAATTTTTTTTAATTTGAAATTAGGGTTCATATCAGAATTGGGCGGTTTTGTTAAGCCTTTAATGTCACCCAAAAGTTAATACAATTCTATATTGTTGTTGTTATTCTGTTCAATTAGAAGATCCCTTTATGCCTCACCATTGTTGTTGTTTATTAACTTATTCTTAATCATTGTTGTTGTTTATTTATGTTTCTTTAAATTGTATTGATTTTATATTATTTGTTGTTAATTTCTATGATGCTTGCAGGTTAGGAAAACTTTTTCCAAACAAAATCCAGTGTGCGAATGAAGAAAGATCCAAAGAAAAATGATGAAATTACAAATGCATAATTTCCAGATGATTTATATGTTGTGTGGCTCTGGATTGACAACGTAGAGATCAGGTGGTGACCTAATATAAAATTACTTAATTATCTCACTCTAATGCATTTAAAAGTACCAAAAGTCACTACATAAGATAAGATATAGAAACTTGACATATCTATATGAGCAACAAAGCAATATATAAAATGGCGAGCCTTTTGTTTTTTATGAAATGAAATCAGTAGTTTAACCTTTAAACAATGATAAGTAGTTATGAGATGAGACGAATGGAATAAAAGTCAATCTGTGATTTCTAAGGAATTTGTGAAAAGTTCCAAGGAGTAAATAAGCATTCTGCATTCTCATGTTGCATAGGCATATCATACTTTACCAAGGTTGGAGTGTAATTTAGGATTGTGTTGTTTTATACCTTTATTAACATATTACTTATTAAACATAACATCAAAGACATAGAATAGCGGAAGAAAATAAAGGATCAAAGAACATGTTTGAATAATTAAACGATATTAGGGTTACATACATTTTGATTCTAGCCCGAAAGAATCAAGTTGCTTGGGATTATCTCAAGAACCTAATTAGGGTTTATACGATAACATCCCAAGAACAATTAAAAAGGAAGATTGTATCACGATCTTGTACACACGCTATGTATCGAGTTAACCAATCACTAGCTTGATAACACGTAGCGTTTAAACGAACGATTCGATCCGATCAACCCAAGGTTATGGGGTCGAATGTAGGACAAAGGAGTGATAGAGTTTAGGGATTATTGTCTCTCTTTCAGCATCCTCCTCTGGGTGTTATATAGACACCCTAACACTAATACTTGGGAACAACATAACATATTCATTAAATTATGCAACATCAATTATGTAACATCAATTCATTAATTATGTAACATCAATTCATTAATTATGTAACATTATGTAACATCAATTATGTAATTATGTACTTGTCCTTGTCCTTATGGTCGTTAGTCTTTTCCGTTAAATACTTAACGACCGTTAAACGTTTACGTGTAAAATTAACAAATATATTATTTATTAATTGTTAACTCGTAGTGAGTGCAATCCCATGATCTTGAGTTCGATCCTAACACACATCTATTAATTTATCATCCATAAACTAACAGCTCCCACTTGGACATATTTAATAGTGTGATCACATCGGTTAGCGTCTAGTTACACGCCGATGCCTCTAGTATGATCTCAAGTAAGGTCTCCTGGAAAAACCTTTTAATGATTCATCATTATTATTATCCTTTTGTTTCTAATACAATGTTAATAAGGATATGGATCTTAGTCATTCCTTAATTAACGGATTCTGTTTCTCGTTTTATCTGATTGAGCAAGATTACCAAATCTTCTGAACGTATTCCAGAAAATCTTGGGTGTGGCCACACATACATCTTACCAATCCCACGAGGGGCCCAGTTGTATTAAACTTCAAAACGTATTTGAAGGAAACAAATCCTTTATTGACTACAAGCAAAACTCATGAATTTTGCAACACTTCTGAAAACAATCCGTATAGCTACCAGTTACGTTTAGCGTTAAATTGCTTCACAGAAATGCACTAGATCCATAACAGTTTCCTGGTATCTCAAGTCTGAGGATAACTATTTATGATTTACTTAATGACAAGATCCATAAAGTACAATCACATAGTTGGGATAAGTCCTATATTCAATTCATCAAATATCATTTAAATTTGGTATGTAATCACATCAATATACTTTCAAGTATACCCGACCAACATTTAAATTTGTCTTGATTTAATAATATTCCCATATTATTAAACGACAACGGACATTTAGAATAATTTAATATTCATGGATTTAAAACATGTAAAATAGGATACAAAATTAAATAACAAAATAAACACAACCATCATTTTATTTTATCAAATAATAATGTTTACACATCCTTTATCCAAATACTAATCACAGATATGCATGAAACTACTAGCTAATCGAAGTCCAATTCCATTGGCATGTTCACTAACTTTTCCTCTAGGTAAAGCTTTAGTAAAAGCATCAGCTAGGTTTTTATCTGTGTGAACTTTTATTAACTTGATTTCACCACTCTCGACTTGTTCTCGAACATAGTGATATCTCCGCAGAAAATGTCTGGCGCCTTTCATGACTCCAGGTTCATTGGCGAATATGATTGCAGCAGAATTGTCACAATACATATTAATAGGTTTACTTATTGAAGGCATCACTCCAAGATCTTCAACAAACTTCCTAATCCAAACTGCTTCCATTGCAGCTTCTGACGCAGCCATGTACTCAGATTGTGTCGCATGCATCGCAATGGTAGTCTGCTTCTTGCTCTTCCAGTCTACTGCTCCTCCATTGACAACAAAGACATAACCCGTCTGAGACTTTGTATCATCTTTATCGCATTGCCAGGACGCATCACAGAAACCTGTAACATCAAGTTCTGTATCTGGATTTCCGCCATATACTAAAAACATATCTTTCGTATTCCTCAGATACTTTAGAATATGTTTAACAGCAACCCAGTGGAGCTTCCCCGGATTCTGTTGATACCGACTGACCAAGTTTTGAGCAAACGCCACATCTGGCCTTGTGCACCTGACAGCATACATGATAGATCCTACAGCCGAAGCATAAGGTACCCTTTTCATGTAAGCTTTTTCCTCATCTGATGAAGCACACATTTCATTACTCAAATCATGTTTGACTTCCATCGGTATAAAACCTTTCTTAGAGTTTTGCATATTGAATTTCTTCAATATCTTATCGATGTAAGCACTTTGGTTAAGTCCAATCAACCGCAGAGATCTATCTCTATATATCTTAATTCCCAGAATGTATGCAGCTTCTCCTAAATCCTTCACAGAAAAACATTTTCCAAGATAATCCTTAACTTCCTTAAGTCTTGGAATGTTGTTTCCCATGATTAATATGTCATCAACATATAGGATCAAGAATATTACATTACTCCCACTAGCTTTGCGATATACACATGTCTCATCACAATTTTGTGTAAATCTAAACTTCTTGATTTCCTCATCAAATCGTTTATTCCATTGACGTGATGCTTGCTTCAAACCATAAATGGCCCTTTGAAGTTTGCATACACCGTTTGGAAATTTTGGATCAACATACCCTTCAGGTTGCTCCATATAGATGTCCTCATCTAAGCGACCATTCAAGAAGGCAGTTTTAACATCCATTTGCCAAATCTCATAATCATAGTATGCAGCTATGGCTATGAGAATCCTAATAGCTCTAATGTCTGCTACTGGAGAAAAGGTCTCCTCGTAGTCAATCCCATAGGTTTGAGTGCAGCCTTTAGCCACCAGACGAGCTTTATAGGTGTGTACTTTACCATCCATGTCAGTCTTCTTCTTGAATAGCCACTTACTCCTAACTACCTTGGCATTAGGAGGGCGGTCTACTACAATCCAGACTTTATTGACTTTCATGGAGTTCATTTCCTCATCCATTGCACCTTGCCATATTACCTTATCAAGGTCAAGCATGGCAGCTTTATAATTAGCAGGTTCTCCAAGATCCCCTACCAAATCATCTTCAACCTCCATGTTTAGACATAGATGGTTGGGTGCACATGTAGTTCTTTTAGACCTACGGACAGGAATTAATTCCGGTGGAGGACCCAGACTGTCAGGTTCTACTGGAATTTCGCTAGTGTTTTCAGAAGGTAATGTATCCATATGATCATCTTCCAGATAATAATCTCTCCCACTGAATTCTTGAGATATGAGATCTCTTTCAAGAAAATCTCCATACCTAGTAACCCATAGTTTCCTTAGGGTATCCTACAAAGATACACTTGACAGATCTCTGTTGGAGTTTATCAGTTGAGTCATGTTTCACATACGCCTCGTAACCCCAGACCTTTAAATAAGACAAATTAGGTACCTTGCCATGCCATATTTCATATGGTGTCTTATCAACCTTCTTTGTGGGAACCATATTCAGAATACGAATAGCAGGTTCTAAGGCATAATCCCAAAAGGATAATGGTAGAGTTGTAAGATTAAACATAGATCGTACCATATCTAATAATGTGCGATATTCTTTAACGTTGGATCCACAGCACCCTTGAAGAAATTGTTGGCCAACAGGAACTTTGAGAGAGTGTCATACCACGCCCTTGGTGCCTACTTTAGCCCATAAAGAGCCTTCTTCAGACGATAGA
>BQNB010015565.1:47735-73049 GCA_026074375.1 Tanacetum coccineum
CTGCCATATACAGTGTAACCAAGAAGCCCTCGTCGTCAATTCTTTTATGACATGTTGATATAAAAAAATATTTATTAACATACTTAGTCAACAAAGCGCTTGGATAGAACTGAAGTTCACCATTGTCACTTGATTAAGATTCATTATGAACTTTGTAGTATAGAAAGCAACAGTTAGAACTTAACTAATTTTCTGCTGGCCTGGATAGGAAACGGCTCAGTGCAGTGATTTTTCCATTCAGGCTTTGTATTTGTTTTAGGTTGTAGGAGGGACAAATTCTAAGATGGCCTGAATTTTCTTAGGGTTTTCCTTTATGCTTCTTGTGCTAATCATGTGTCTTAAGAATTGACCCATATTTAGCTGGGTGAAGCTTCTGTAATAGCAAAAGCGAATTTAACTGAATGCAGCTATTTGAACCTGTAAAGAGATAAGTGTGAAGCCTGTGATGTTATACCGTGATAAGATTTGTGACACTGCGAAGAACCTATCAGCCCTTTTTTACATTGTTTTAGGTCCCCTCCATTAGCAATTTCCTTAATCCCATATTTGTTAATACACTCACACCTAAAACTATAGGAGGCACAAATCGTGGGTCAGTGAGCTAATGGGTCATATGAGTAATTTTGTGTGAATTTGGCCGGTGACCACTCTGTGTCCAGAAGTGAATATTTTCACATTTGCAGACTTCATTACCTCCAAAAGTGTTTCAGAGCATGTGGAGCTTGCAATCGCCTCCGTCAAATCAATTGCTGAGCAAATGGCATCCGCCAAAGAACATCCACCTGTAATAACAAAAAATTTATGTCTAAATTCTTCCGAAAATTTTGACATTCTAAGACATATGATAAGAGTGTTGATATTTGAGAATATTTGTCCTCTTTTATTTCTCTTTACCAGAAGCACCCTCATATGCTATTACTCTTTTTCTTCGTAAACATGAATGAAGTCTACAATAGTTTTAACATTCGTAAAATAGCCTTTGGAACAAATTTTAGAAAAATGTCAACTATTGTTGTCTATAATAATATAATATACATTGAATGATCTATTTGCCACTACATACCCTTACTGATGCTTTCATATTTATAGCACTTACGCTTCTTCGTATAGTACAGAAAATGTGTGTTTCATCAGACCTGATTAAATAAAATATGCAAGTGTTACTGGTTACTTTATATCAAATGATAATTTTACCATATTAATTGATGCAATATTTATATATTGCAATAAAAAAATTTAAAAGGGATCATGTTGTGATTTTGATATTTTGTTTCCGTGTGTAGTGATGAAAGCAATCCCGAACACCCTCAAAGTTGTTAATGAGTACTACAAGGTCTGAAATCAATAAACTATATAATAGCTTTTAAACGATTAAAGTATATGGTGATGTGAGATAGGAAGGTACCGCGAAAAATGGGCGATCTCTGCCGGCAGTTCCATTTCAGAGGCAGGTCTCGAGTTTTTATTCTCCTCCACTGTTTAAGCACTCAAAAACAACAAATTAGAAGAAAGGCTTAGTTCAGCTTTGTACATTAAAATCAGTCATATTACACCAATGGCAGTACCACCAAACTGTCATTTAACAAATTTACGTCTCATTCTAGCTGATCATTGAGGCAACAATTTTTTTTTAATTTCTTAACTTGCTATGGAGCCTTTTGGTTGAGAGTGGTAGGTAAATTGGGTTACTATTATGATGGGTGAAAATATGAACTGGTTCAGGTTGACCCAGAACACTGTCTGTAAAGAAAATTGATTTCTTTAATGAATATTATACTAACAGTTTGTATGCATTAAAACGTAAAAATACAGCTTGGCAACTTTTGGCCCAAGTAACATGTTTCCGTTACCATATATTAAGATTTTACCCATTTGATCCGTAAATGATCAAACATAAGTGAAATATACCCCTTCATAAGTGGGTCAAAAAAGCTGATTCTAGTTAAGATAGACGATAATGCTCAAAGATTTATTAAACCTGAGATATGTTTTTGAGTTATTAAACCTGAGATATGTTTTTGAGTAAGTATTTGCCGACGCTATCAACCACGCCTGCTTAAAAAGAAGAATCCGAGATCTTAAACATAAGCCTTGTGACAGCGATGCAAAAAAAGCAGCTGAAAAACTCATACCGATTCATGAACATATTCAGGTTGCTAAAATCCATCTATAAATGAAGCGGTCCTTTTTTCACAATTTACCAAGAAACTATTTATTAAATGAATGCAGTATTGTAATGTCCACAATGTTTATTCAAACTTTTACACAAATTTACTTACTTATCCACTTAGATTCTCTACCGAAGTAGCATGCTCGTTATCTTCTTTCCATTTAATTTCAACTAAGCTTGCTCAAGCTATTACATGCTAAAATTCATGGCATAATTCTGTGTAAATTGGCTCATTAATCATTTTGAACTATTAAATATGGTAAAGTAATTTAAAATTCAAGTATCATGTTTCTTAAAGTTCAGCTTCCAAAATAATACTCTTTGCAATAGTTCTAGAAGTAAAAATCATCTACAATTAGGGACGAAGCACATCTACCTTATAAGCCTGATTGCACTTACAATTGTGGGAACTAACTATTTAGCCTTCAAATTTCATGCAAATAAGACTACCCTTTTTCGAGATACCCACGTCATTTTGGATACTACAGCCCCCAGGCTCCTTATTGAAACCACGACCTTCTAACCAAAAACGCAAAAAAAAAAAATCGACAAATATGGTAACTTCATAGAAACTGTTCTTCAGAGCTCAGCTTTCAAATAGCATCTAACTTGCACTATCCCTGAATGCACTTATTAGTTTTCAGATTAACTCACAGAAAGAGGCGGGTCAGCCCAGCATTAGAGTAAAAGGCGGAGCGGGTCGGGTCAGGCTATGATTTGTTTATACCTTGGCTTTTTGCCAAAAGAGTCTTTTTAATCTGCATAATAGTTGCAAATTTCTTAGGCTCAGATCCACTATTGTGGGAACCGCACGACACACTGTCTGTGGCGACAACCACGGTGTAGTTGTGGTCGCCCCGCCAAAAAACGCGGCTCAGGAAAACACAACAGTAGAAGATCATCATCGCCTTGTGTTTATAACATAGTGTCCATAGAAAAGGCAAATTATCTTGAACCGCGAAGCCGCAGCTAAAGAGAAGGGTAAATCCGCCATGGCTGCAAATCCAAGAATTTACCCCGCCAAGATACGGATAACCGCTGACTCTTTATTTTTAAAGGCAACGTGTAAAACACTGTATCATTAACAACAACAACAACCGTAGTAATCTATTCACACAAAAAGCATTCCCGTATAGAAATACACATTCTCCTAAGCATATAAACATGTAAACCCAGTTTTCCCCAAATTTATCACACCCAATACCCTAACGCTAGTAACCCTAATTAATAGAATCATATATTTTTCCATCTTTACTCATCAATCATAGAATTCAACCAAATCAAATACACTCAAAAACAAATAAAATAATAAGGATTAGATAAGAATAAAAAACTAACCAAGAAAAAGAAACCCAGATAAGAAATCACTCAATTAGTACCACCATAACTCAGAATCAACAAAAAAAAAAACAACAAAAAAAAACCCCCTTTATAATTACAATGATAATAAAACCATATTATTAAAAAGCTGCTTCTTGATCGATTAGAGAGATACAAAGAGGAACACATGATCGGTAATGTTGTGAGAGAGAGAGGATCTGCTTGAGAGAGGTGTGTGTTTAGTTTGAAATTAAGAACTTTATTCATTTACTTTGTTTAAAACCTAAACTAAAGTTAAAATTAACCTTTAAAAGTGTTAATGATGCATGAAATGACAATGACCATAGGTCCATATCCCTTAATGATGCATGAAATGACAATTAACCTTTTGGACATTCATGGGAACAAGGTTTTAAGCCCGCGTGTTGCTGCAGGATGTTTGTCAGGGTGAATTTGGTATACATCCGAGAGTATGTAGAGACTCCAAGTGAATCTGGTGCAAGCGAAGAGTCTCAGACATAGTACAGTAACAGTTTTATTAAACTATTCTATGATATGGTTACAAAAAAATGCGATTACATAGGATGTGTTGGTTGACTCATTTTGCGTTGAGTTTGACTATGAATTTGCATCATTGTTGGTCGTTCCAACTACCAGCCTCGTAATTGCACGTTCCAAAACCGGTACCAAATAATTTGGGACGGTTTTTTGGGTGTTCTGAAATCCCTACATGACAAAAATTAATTGTTAGACGCAAAACACCTATTCAACTTTTAGGGATGCATAAATCAAAACTGTAAAACTGAGTATTGTGTCCTAGATGTCCGGAGTGAAAGTTTTCCAATGTCTAGACACTTTAAACACATACAATACAATTCCTATATCAGATGCTCTTATATATAAACGTTGTGGCAAAACACCCCACCAACAGTACGTCTAGACCTTTTTAGTGCAATTTATTTGCGTTAGAAGCGTAAATGACGTGAACACGTTAGTTTCTAATTTAATGTGTTTAGTTGTACACGTATTTACAATTACTAATAGTAAAAAGAAATAAAAAAAACTTATTCGGAAAAGACAAATATTGACACACCTACCTGATATCTATCAATTGAGACTTCCTGTTCGCTAAAGGTTTAAAATCAAGGAGGGACCGGACCCGTGCACCCCTTTTGGGTGCCGAATGACCCTTCCCCAAAGACCTAGTCCTAGGCAATGAGCTCGTTAGTTAGGAGTATTGTAAAAAAAAAAATGATTTAGGATGTTATATGCTGCAATTAACACAATTCGGGCAACTTTTAACCCATGAGAACCATTCTCACTTAAGCTAAAAAAGAATCTCCCATTACTGATAGAAATAATATATAACCTGAATCGACCCATTTATAAGCAAATGGGTCAACACTGCCACATTTTGTAAATAAACTATTAGGATTTGTATTAAAAATAGTCTTACCCGGAATCTTGACTCGTGCATATGTTTGAGTTTCTTATTTTCCACACTTGAAGGAGGAGCACGTGTGAAAAGTTCCTCTTCCCTTCTTGCACGGTCTTCCAACTTAGCCTTGTACCTAGTCTCCTCTCTATCTTCAATTCCAATAACCTTCCTCACCTTTTTCAAATAAACAAACAAAGCCATAAATACAATAAAACAAAAATGAAGAAAACAAAACATCATCAAACACAAATAGAGCCAGTTAACCTCCTACCGTTCATGAGACTTTATTCAAAATAGATTATTTCAAAAAGCAATCAGCAGATGCACAATTTTATTTGGGAAGTCAATCCCAATAATCGACGCTATTCGTTACTTCTTTACTCCGAAGGTCCCCTCTCCGGTTTTCATCTCAACAATAGACCGATCCTTAAGCGTTGCACTACCGATATTGTAGCAATTCTAATGCCAAACTGTAATCAGTTAACCAACTAAGTTTTCGATTACCATTTTTACAAAGTAGGAGCTAAAGTGAGGTCAATTACGCACTTGTCTTCCTCAGTTTCTTGACTGTCTAATGTTTGTTTGACATGATCATACTCTTTGGTAGGTGTAGGCTGTTCCAAATCGCACTTGTTTTTTTGTTGTTGATAACTATTAAAGCATATATCTTCTTGAAGGCTATGTGTGCTTCCTTGCATGTTCTTCATCAACATCTTCTAGACTTCATATAAACTATGAAGTTCATATACCTTCAAGAAACAAACAAAAAAATCACTTCCCTTTTTTGATAAACACAAAATCAAATATATAAATCTTAAATCTTGACACATATAAACATAACGCTGAAAGCTTATCATTATCACTACATAGAAATATAGAATCTTTTGTGTATAAATTTCAATTACCCAAGGCAATAGGATCCTGAAGTATTGGTTCGGGACCATCATCACGATTGATATCACATGTATACGCTTTTAACTCCACTTTCTTTGCAACACTCCTTGATCCCAACACCTTCCTGTTTTGCTGTTATAGTTTTGTTAAAATTAGATGTTTAAAACAATGGCAGTCAAATATATAAAAAAATATGCATATTGTAAAATCTATTCCACAAATTTCATAAATAATGATACAAATATGAGCATATAATAAGCGCATACAATGGGTACAATTTGTTTACTTCAAATGCACTATGGATGATACCTGCAATATGCCGAAGAAACCTTTAAGCGTGCTTCCATAACCCGGTTCAAACTGTTCCTGGTCGAATTAATCTAAATTCAAGACTGGTTTAAAAAGTTGAAGAATACTAACCTGTAATAGCTTCTGTATCAGCTCCACGACAGTAGATAAACGTGACAATATCATACTCCATCTAGCAGTGCGCAACTCCGACTCCAACCCAAGTGTAATTCCAATTTCAAATACACCTACATATGGATAGTATCTATGAATTTTTCATTGAGGACAACTAATATGTTTCAAATTATATGTTGCAGCCTATGATTTATTATTCAATCTAAAGTCATCTTACTCGATCTGGAATTATGGTGGGATAAAAGAATCATATAGATGTGTCTATGAGACTCGTATAGCTAAAGAGTCAAAAAAGTAGACACATCTTCAAATGAAACTATCGGGATTGGACACCACAGTGGCTGGAAACACAGATTTAGCATACGTTGCGTTGCCATCGTACCAATTTTTTTTCTAAAAAGCTATAACCAACCAATCCCAAACAGCCCCTAACAACTTACCTATAACAAACCAACATAATACAAATCGAACTAACCTTCATTTGTAATAGACCGTGTTTATAATACCAAAAGTTCACAGCGTACTCCAAATGGCGACTTTGCTCCATGGTCTCCTGAAAACAAAATTAGAAATACTTAAAAATCCAAATGCCTATATGTACTAAAAAAATAAAAGTGCCTAAAACAGACATCAATTCTTCATCACTTTATAGAAAAAGACCTTTGAACTAACTTAAATATACCTCTACTTGCTCATGGACTTGCCTCTGTACAACAAGTTGCATTTCAAGTGCACCCTTAAATTGCATGCTGCTGATTCAAATAAAGAAAACTACAAATTAGAAAAAAAAATTCATACCTGCTTCTTGAATCAAATTAGAAAAAACCTAAATTTTGATATTTTTTTCATACCTGCTTGTTCCTTTTCCTACTCCCACCCCATACGCATCCTTTCACATCACAACCGCACCTCAAATCACCCTGCACCTCATCATCCTCTGTATATAAAACACCCTCTCATTTTAATCAATACCCACGTCATAAAATCAACTCATTTGCAAAAAAAAACAATCCAAATAATCAAACTCACTAAAATCGAACATACATTAAACAATCCAAACGAAAAATTATAGAACAACTTTAGTAGCAAACCTTTAGCAGGTATCCCGGGCAAACCACAGATGAAGCCTCAATGTCGTTCTTGACAGCTTCCATACACAGCTACCATACTACTGATTTTCTGCACGGATACAAAATTAAATAAATAGATTAGATACATGCATATTCAATTCCTAGTGAGAGTGTGTAACCAATCCACGATCAACAACAACTATTTATGCGCGCATAATGAAATTAACATCTAACTATTACCTTCAACCAAGTTCAAAGGGCGTTTCGGGCACTTGGCCTCATCGCAACTTATGGAAGGAATTTCATGTAGACTTTGTTATTGTCTTCATCTTGCATATGCTGCAAAAATAAGAATACCACAAAATCAGTTTGAAAAAGTTTGAAATGGTGTTACTGTTATTTACAAAAGAAATAAGGTTGAACTAACCCAAATGTTGAAGCATGTTCAAGGGCAATAGTTTCCTGCTCATATCGGATAAAAAATAACAATTGATCAAGATTTTGCCGTAAGAAACATGTTGAGAAGTAGAGAGGGTTTACAAACCTCAGTAGAGAGCAATAGTTTGGTGCTTGGCACTAAAGTTGGATTGAACACAACCTGTATATATACATACCAACAGAAGAACTCACATTAGTTTAATTTCAAACAACTACTATACTTAGATTAATTTTTAAATAGGAGATCTTGAGGTTGCGATATCATATTAGTTTAGGTTAATCACCATAGCGACATTAAGCATAAACCATATGTATAAATACAAATGGGTCTAGCAAATTCAAACTGGGCTAGGCCCCAACATAAGTCGAAGCCGAAATAAAACTGTCATCAATAAGCCGAAGCCGAAATCAAATTGCTCATCAATAAGCCGAAGCCGAAGAATATGTATACTTTGCACATATACTCAACGTCGAGCCGCGCGTGCAAATAAAATACACAAAACAAAATACTAATAAAAATAGTTTTAAGACGGGTTTAGCTTATAAGAACTTCCTAAATAAGCAGGCCCTAAATAGCTTAAGTTAGCTAATCAGCAATAATCTATTTTGCTCGACCCTAACTACCAAATTGAGTGGCTGTTTACTTTGGCTTATTTAATAACCCCTTGAGCTTATTTTAGAACCAATCCAAAATCGAAATCTTACAAAAAAACACTCAAAATTGAAATATTATCGGCGTGAGGTTATAAAGTAACCCTAATCCCCATTCCTCCTCCTCCTCCTCCTGCCAAAGATATCAACAAAAACAAACAAAATTCAGATTAAACCAAGCCACATTAAAACAAACCCAACGAAACAAAAACCCCCAAATTTCACATTAACCTAATTTGTAATTGAAAGCCTAATAGAATCAAAATAAATATTCGAAATCTAAGAGAACTTACATGAATCTTATAGAATTAATGGCCAAGTATATTGTGGTGGTGGATGAACCTGCGGTGGTTTCTTAGAAAAAGAGGAAGAAGATGATGTGTGCGGTTTGATAACTGAATATGGGAGCTTTGTTTGTGGATTAGACACGTATTAAGGGGAAGGAGACGTGTCTTTGGTCGGGTTTAAGCAAAAAAATAAAAATAAAGGGCGGGTCGGGTTAACCGGGTCGACCCAAGGGGGTTATTAATATGCACGCAAACCGATTTCCGGTTTTTAATATATAGTTATAATTTATAATTATAATTTATAATTTATAATTATAATATGTTTTGATAAGCATTAATTAAGAGTTAAGACTGAATAAGTAACTCATTTCCAAACCCTTTGTTTTAATATAATTAATCCTAACAAAAGTTTTTAGGCGACAAATAACAAAGATGCATACACAATTACATAATTAAATATGTGGGTGATGGGTCGAAATCAGATCCTCGAAACGTGCATCGCATTTTTCTATATCAAAGTGGATATGATATGGGGGATTTGATTTTTTTTTATTTCTTTGAAATAGCATATTCTATAGTTTAGATGTATATATTATATCCAAATTAATTAATTCATGGCATATTTAAACGCATTATCAAGTTGTGGAACCAAATGTTGTGAAAATATAATGTTTATATGTATGTGTTAGTTGACGTATGAGCTAATTATTTGTGTATTATCATCATGGTTCTAAAAGGCGCGCCATGGCGCCGTAAAGGCCTCGCAAAGGCGCGAGGCGTGACCTTCACGCCACGCAATAGACCAAGGCTTGGGCTTAAGGCTTGACGTGAGATAAGGAGTGAAAAAACGTGATAAGACGCGATAAAACGTGATGCGTGGAGGCTTTTTTGAATTCAATTTCGATAAAAATCGTATTTTTTATATAGAAATGAAAAAGATTACATGCAAAGATAGTTTCTTGACTTTATTCCTTATATATGACACTTTTTGTAAACTCAATATATTTGTAATATGATATAAATATATAAATTTATAAATATTTTCATATTTTGTGCCGCTTTAAGTCACGCCTTAAAAACGCCATGACTCGCCATGGCTCGCAAAGGCGTGAGGCTTGGCCATGCCGCCACGCCACGCCTCACGCTATTTATAACCTTGATTATCATAGCATTCAACCAATACCACCACCATAACTAAAAAAATCATCTACAATTATAACTGTTATTGGTGTATGTGAGTCTCAGTTTTTTTCTTTTTTATTCTCTTTTGAAACAAACAAATTTCATTAAACTAAATATAAAATTACAATATATAAAAGAGAATACGACATTCCGATAAAAACAAAAGTACAATACATTAAGAAACTACATTTCGTCTTGTTGTTGTTCTTCATGTCGTTGCTAAAGATTATCCACAACATCATGTGGAATGTTGCAAGCATATGAAATATGGGAAAGGAAATTAAATTTTATGTGAAAGTGTATATAAATTGTGTCATTTACACTTTGCACAGTACACTCTTTAGCTAGTGAGACTTGTAACTTCAAAATTCAAAGAAAAAATGAGATAAATTCACAAGTATTACCCGTTAGAAAACACATAATTATTGTGTTTATAAAAATGCTCTTAACGTGTAAAAACGAATTTGTTTACATTTAAACAAAGACGATCATCTTTGTAACGATAAATTTAGATCAAAGTGGCAAGTATATTTAAGTAGACGAGTCAAAACTATATAAGTAAAATGATAAGTAGATGAAAAGATAAGAGGATATAACAATGATCTATTGGATTATAGAAATTTATGGTTTGGTTTTTGTCATAACAACTTCACTTTGTTTAAAACTATGGCTTTTGCCTCTCTAGAATTTCGGTTCATCTATTATACTATAAGATCCAGTTTTTTCATTAAATGTGCAGGTGTATTGATTGGTTGAATTGATGAAGGAAGACTTTTAAGTTACCAAAAGGGTGAAAGGCTTCCTGCGAATTGATTAATTGATTAAGGAATGCCTTTGTTGTTACAATGTATTTATGGGGCGGTTTTAGTTTACAATAAACACACCAAGAGGTTTATCAGTTACAACACCAGGAGGTTTATGAATGCACATGAAGCTTTAGGCAGTTACAGAATACAAAAGATGTTGGGCTTGATTTACATGTGTTGTGCTTTATCTCCCCACAAGTAATCATCTTCATTTATTGTGGAGTCTTTAAGCTGTGAGTAAATGTCATATCGAAAGGTATAATTTCCCTAAAAATTATTTCGAGTATATGAATCATCCTACAATTACAACCACCTGCAATGTTTTTATTCGGGTTCCCAATTATTTGTTACGTGATTGGGGGATAACCCAATCCGATGGTCTGTATACCATAATTAATAACCCTTGAAGCTTCAAATCTTTTAGACATAAGCAAAATTAGGGGTTTTGATTTTTGTTTTTAAAAATGAAATGGAATTTAGCTTTGTTTATGATTTGATTTGTTGATTTCAGATAAAGAAGCAGGTATTGATGATATTCATGGATTAACAATTTCGATGATCCCAAACCATCTTGTGACCTTATCAAACTATAAGCTTTGTTACTCCACAAGCATACAGTGATACGCTGAGATGCTTATAATATCAATACGTTTGTTAACAACTAGGATTGTTTGATAACCTGTAAACTCTTATTTGATCATTGTGTGTCTAATTTAAATATGATTATAGCGTACCCGTACCATGCCTCATTCTTAGGTTCTGATAGTTGTCCGTGGGAGCCACAAATGCTTCTTTTTTAATAAATCAGTTAGAAGCTAAGAAATAAATATCCTTTTGTCCAGTAATGTTTCATGTATTTCCCCAACTACTTTAGATTCAACATACAGTTACTACATGCTTGCACAGAAACACTAAGTGTGGAAGTATTCCTTAGTGTGAAATTAAGCCCATAGCGTGCTCCTAATTAACTGGTAATCTCATTTACAACAGGTTCCTAAAAATATCTATTCTATTGTTACTAGTATACCTTTTTAACAACGTCTAAAATAATGAAAAGTTAAAGTAAGCCACGTATAAGTTATACTATATTTTTTTGGTGAATTAACTTGCACTATTGTTTTTTGTGATGAAGCTTGGATCTTTGGAGGCTTTCCGTGGGTTTATGTGATGAAGATTAAGAATGAAGTCGCCGAGGTGTGGTTGGATTTTCCGACGCACCTTGCGCCGTCATTTTCACTCCGGGCACCAGTAGTAAGTCTCATTTTTTTAAAAAGTTTTTAATGAATTGGTGTTTAATTATTTGATCACTAAAAATGAATAGGTTACTGAAACTTTAAGAGACTTTCTTAGTTTAGAGCTATTCAGACGCATTTGCGAACTTTGTCAAAATATAGATGATGAATACTTATGAACTTCGATAAGCTATAATCATGATATGCTCATAAGCCCAAAATTGTGACCTTCTTAGTATTTCAAAAACTTCATAATCCCTTAAGCTAAATAAACTTAAACAAACACTTTTTGAAACGTGCTGCTGTTGGTTCTTTGTTTTAGCAGACGGGTTTGAAAGGTGAGGCCACAAATGTTATGTCAACGGACAATCTGTCATGAATCGAATGGTTGAAGGGTTCTCTTACAAGAGCGGCCACTTACACGACACAAGGTAAATTCAAGGACGTTGGAGGCATTTGCCATGCCATAAACCATAAAAAATGGACCATAAATGGCTAATGTTTTGAATTGTTTTTCAGGCTACCTTTAATGCACCTATGGGAGGCGATCCATTGCCTTTAGACTTGAGCAGTATGGGGAAGGGTCAAGTATGGATCAACGGCCAAAACATCGGAAGATATTGGAGTATGAGCACAACTATATAAGATGTGAGTTTAATCGAACTGAAGAGACAACATATTCATATGACACAAATTTTAATGACATGTAAAAAAAAGTGTAAGTAAAAGTACATGTTTACTTACACATTTAAAAAAAGTGTAAGCAAAAGTCTAGTTTTACTCACACTTTTTAAAAACTGTAACAAAAAAAAGTATAGTTTTACCCACGCTTTAATTTTTACCCACACTTCACATAAAATGTAAGTAAAAGTCTAGTTTTGCCCACACTTTTAAAAAAGTATGAGCAAAAGTCTAATTTTTACTCACACTTCACATAAAATGTAAGTAAAAGTCTAGTTTTGCCCACGCAAAAGTCTAATTTATACACACACTTTACAAAAAGTGTGAGCAAAAGTGTAGTTTTACTCACACTTTTTGAAAAATGTAAGTAACAGTCTTACTTTTACCCATACATTTTAAAGAGCGTGAGTGAAAGTTTAACTTGTATCTTACGCTAATCGCGGTCCAAAAACCGATTTGGTCCAAAACACGAGACCGAAGACCAGACCGGACGAGACGAAAACCGATTTGGACCGGCCCGGTTCGGTTCGTCAGAGCGGCCCGATCCAACAAAGCATAAGACCAAATTGCGCTGGACCGGACCAAAGACCGAATATGAGGAAAATGACGGGCTGAGGACCGGACCAGAATATGTTTAGTCCGGTCCGGTACGGTTCAGTTCGGGTTTATCTGTCCGGTCCACGATCTATTATGCCGAGCCCTGCTTGTTGAAAAATGTAAATACAAAGATCGTTTTTTTTCAAGGTCATTAAAATCTTTTACTAAATATTTTTACAAAATATTTTTATAAAAAATTTACTATAATTAGAGATAATTTTGTTAAAAGTTTACAGTAATATTTTTTTTATTAAACTATACTCGCACTTTCATATAAACACTTTCCGTCTTTCCCCTTTTCATTCGTTTCACCTCATTTTCTCCAAATTCGATCGTCACTCTCACATACACTCACGACAATGAACCTGTAATCACCCAATTCGTTAAGGCTAACGGATTAACCTGCTTACCGTGGATTTGATCGAAGCAGATCGTTACTCAACTCGTGAGGGCTAACGGATTAACATGCAATTCGGTAGATTTAAATTATTATTATTTTGTTTATTTTGCGATATTGTGATGTTGTAGTGTAGTTTTGATAGAATCTTCAAGTATAAGTTAGGTTAGTAAGTTATTGATGCACATAACATGTTCGATGAAATGACTCAATGAAAATATGTTAAGAAATAAGTATAAATTATCGAAAATGTGTTTTGGGAAAGCCTTTTGTAAAGATGCACATAAGGTGTTGGGTGAAATGCCTCACTTAGTTGTGTGAAAATGAGTATAGAAACTTAAGACTGTGTTTAGACATAAGTTGATACTTGGTACATGTGGTGTTCTTTTTCTTAACTCTTTACTAAAGATGCACGAAACTGCGCTCCAAAACTTACTTTTGTTTAGTTATAAACCAAGTAGGCATAACAGAAATTAAGATGTCATTGTTATGATGTTTCGCGTGTGGTAAAGCAAAATCAAGCGCAAATTTAGTGAGGTTACTTTTCCCTGTGGTTAGTGAAATTGTATCTCTCTTTGAACTATTATGTTTAATTAGTTGTCGCATTTCGGACATCGTGTACTCATATAATATTGCACCACTTTTTTTTCTGAGGTTGTAAAGATATAATGTGGATCTTTGACATAGAGCTGCGATTGTGCTTATAATAGATGTGCAACTAACTATATGTTCATTGCATCAGATCTCATCGGTTTTAATACTTCAGGTAGTTGACAGTTTGGATCCTATGGAACAAAACTTCTTATTTGATACAAATGATAACAGTTTGGGAGGATTTGCGAACATGTTTGAAGATGAAACTGATAATTCGCAAGCTATTCATTCTTTACTAAGTGGGAGTTGGAGTGCTCTTATGTAGTCGGCACTCGAAGAAACCTCGAGTACTGATACAGGGAGCAGGAACAATGGAGTGGTTTGAGATTTCAGAACCCATAACCGTCCAATGACATTCTTCAGCAGAATAACAGTTTCAGAACGCATCATCTTAGATTCAAGGCCAGAGCATCTTAAAACATCTAATGCAAGCTTGAGCATTCCTGGTTTCCAACGTTCCCACCATGCACCGAGTGGGCCTGCTGGACAGTATGGGGTTGTTACCAATGCTACGAATAATGACATGGAAATTTAAGAAGGTAAGCGGTAAATATGATGTTTCTAAGTGTATGCTATCATTTGTTCAAAAACTTTACAACCCCATGCTTGTGTCCCTATGTTGTTTCACAGGGGCTGTTGGACGAGCACCAAAGACGGTCTAAAGTATCTGAGGCGACAACTATTAGAAGCAGTGATTCTACTGGTATGTACTCTATGTTATGCATATCTAAATTTGTTTGAAAAGTGAAAGTGTGAGAATTAGATTGGGTACATATCCAGCCTATGCCAATGACTGGGATATAAAGTCTTAAGAATGTGTATTTTAGGCTTTTAATAGCAGATAATTATTTAATGAACCTAAGAGACTATAATCTAGTATTGCTATTTGAATTCAATCATTATTCATTTATTCTTATAATCATGCTTTTATGCTTTAGTTTTCATTGTTTTTTCCTCATGCTGGTATATATGTGCTCTGCTGTTATGACAAATTAGTTATGCACATTTTATGCATTCCTTTTTACTGCTTATTTGAATCTTATAAAAAGAGGCACTGTTATACTATCATTTTTGAGTTCACTGCCCAAGCATTTCACAATGTAGCGCGTAATGCACATTTATTTGCGATTATAAGCTAAGTTTGTTTGGAAGTAAATGTGTCAATTTGGGTCGACCTAACCCAAACCAACCCTCATTGATATTACATGTTTTGATCCGTTATCTACCTGTTGATTATTGCACCTCTACTGTTGATAATTATAGATGAAACCGGCATTCACTTTAGATAGCATAAATGTTGAAATATTATGAATTTAATAATGTTGCTTATTGAATTTGAAACAGTATATGGCCTCAAGATCTAACACGAGATCAACATTATACACAGGAAATGATAGAAACTGGATTTGGGCTGCCATTGTTATTGGGATCTTTCTAGTTATCTTTGACCCCGGTCTATTGTGGTATCTTAAAATGAAAAAATTTAGACAAAAAGGTATGTCAATTGATATTCTTCTAATATGGTAAAATGTGTGATATTTGTAATTATTTCAGTTTCTAATCTATGTTTCTTTTTATTGTAGAGGAGACGCAAAACAGGGATTATGATATTCCTTGAGCTAATGGCTTCCGAGAGCTTCAAAGGTGCAACTAATATTGAAAGAAATGGCATAAAAGGAAGTGACTTAATGGTGTTTAGTTTTGCTACTATAGTAGCTGCCACAATCAATTTGCAAGTGAGAATAAGCTTGGATAAGGTGGTTTCGGCCTGTTTGTAAGGTACTTGTTATCTTGAAACTGGTCATATGCTTAAAATCAGTAGTGGCTTTCTTCAATGTAAGATAATGTAGTTTTGAGAACAGGGAAACTTAGTGATGAACAAGAAATTGCAATCAAAAGGCTTTGAAGAACATCAGGACAAGCGCTTGTAGAATTCAAGAACATCATGCAACTTCTCATTAGTAGACTTGCATGCCTTAAATTGTATCAGTTTTTATATCTGCCAGCCCTTAACAGTTGAATCAACTATTTATAAAAGTGCTCCCAAAAAAATCAGGTGGAAGTTGTCATCATACTTCAGGTAATTGTTATGTGCAGTTACTTCAGCAAACCGTTAATTGATACTTGCAACCCCATTAATTGTTATTGTATGTGAAACTTTCACAGGAAATAGATCAGTTGTCCATGATACTGTCAACAATATCAGACGCAAGTCGTCTTCGTACATCAGGTAGCTAGTTGTTTTGTTTTACAGTTTTATATGTCCTTCGGTAAGCCTTAAACGCCATTATGTAGTTTTCATGCGTTCAAGCCTTTGAGTAGTTTTTGTACATGCAATATTTACAGGAAAGATTTTAAGTGACATGGGGATTGTGAAGACCAAGCATGGCTATTTTCTTCTTTTTTTAGCTCAGTCATAGTTGGATTCCGATAATCATTGTAGCTGCATTTCATACTTTAGAAAGATGTTAGTTTCTTGTTTGTGGTTAGGCAAAATAATAAATCGGTTTCAATCTTGGTTTTTTGTTCTTGATTACTTGTTTTTCATATGTTCATTTTGAATATATATAGCAGACTAAAAATTGTATATATGCATATGGACAAAATCTTTTGTAGCCTATAGTGACACTTGAATGTGTCACAAAAAGTATCAACCTTTTCTGACACTATTAAGTGTCAGTAAACGCTGTCAGCATATACTTTTACCGCCTGACTTTTCAGTGACACTTTTTATAAGTGAAGGTGAAGCAAAAACGTATTTACTGACACTTTTCTAGACATTTTCTGACACTTTCTGTGTGTCACTAAAGGACATTTTTCTTGTAGTGGGTGCACCCTGTGTATTAGCTCGTGAGTTGTAATCTGTTTCGAGCTTTAAATTCAGTCTATCATTTTTCCGGTTCAAAACAGAATCCGTACGAGTTTACTGTGAGAAAAGAAAACCATTTTATCCTAGCATTTGATCTGTTATATGCTTATACGAGTTTCTTTGTTTACACATCCACTGTTTTACATAGCCCTGTGTTATTTTAATTTTCGCTATTGCATCAACATTATGTACAGATATATGTATGATAGTGTTCCAAACTCGAGAGACTCTTAGTTGGTCATCTATCTATTACAATCACACAATAAATTTCACCATATGCGCATTGTCAATGCGTGTTCTAGATCTTGTTAAGACTGTACATGCAATTTACACAGGAAATCAAAAGTAACATTTTTTTTCCTTTTATAAAAATTATCAAAAGTTACTAGCTGTAATTTTTCTAGAGTAGTTAACCAAAATAAAAATTAAACCAAACGGTGTGTAACCTCCAGGACGTCCTTGATACGGGAATAGACTATAATCGTAAACTTCACTTATAGTTATTGGGAAACGCCAACGATTACCAAATGGATCATCAGTATAAGGATATCTTTGTGGGAAAGGATGGCGAATATACAAAGGAATTATCCGCTTAAATAAGGATTTCTTCGCCTGGAGGAACGACCAATATGAAATTGATCAACATAAGCATTTCTTCTTCTCATAAAATACACCAAGTTCTCAAACATTGGTTAGACTCACTACAACACATGTGTCATTTGTTCACACTTACAAAAGTGTATAAAGTTACGTTTATGAGGGCGAAGATAGAATTATAAAAAAATATCCATTTATATGTGTGCACAGAGATAAAAAGATTTCATACTTGAACGTGTAGTTTCAAATACGTAACAGCCATATTTTTTACGCGAACGATGTGAGTTTTACATTTTTAACTATGAAATTTTTTATGTTTGTACGCACCTTTAAATGCGAACATTTTTTACACTAGTAATATGTGAGATTTTACATAAGTGACCTTGGCTTCAAGTGTCAATGTAACTAATTAGCCTAGCCTTAGTTCACCATAAAATTACTAGCAATCCAACGAATATACAGATATACTGTATTATTTATCATAAAAAGTTACTTAGCATAAAATTAGGGTCAATCAGTGTACATGAAAGTTACTATGTTTTACGTTTTTGTTCACTTATGTTACTTTACTATTACTCATCACGATATGTAGGTTACTTAACTTATAAAAAATTTACATTCAAATCACTAAACTTACTAAAATTGTCGTTTTTAATAAGTTTAATCTTTAATGACATAAGTTAACAAAAAAGTAGTAAAAGTAACCTAAAATTGCGCACAAAATCGTAAGATTCAATAACATCGGTGTATATTCATTTATAACAGTAACCGGTTCGGTTCGGTTTCAGTCAACAAGAACCTGTTTCAGTCAACGAACCAGTCGAAACCGGTTTTGGAGAAACCGGAACCGGTTTGGAACCGGTTTTGGGTGGTTCAAAAGTCAAACCGGTCACACCAGTTTGGAACCGGTTCATAACCGGTTAACCTGTAAAACCGGTTTGGACCGGTTTGTGTTTTTTTTTCGTTTTTCGTGAATTTATACGCAATAAACTGAATAAACTTCAACTTTTATTTAATAGAAAACCTAATACATCGGAAACGAAATACATCGGAAAGGAAAATACAACATAATACATCGGAATTGAAAATACAACATCATAATCGATAATTAGTAATCATCTTGATAGACATCATAACCATGTCTATAATCAGCGGCCTCTTCTCCTCCCGAACCGGGCCCGGACATAGAACCTTCCCTGCTAGCAGCATCAAGTGCAATTTCTTCATCGGATAGTAGAATGGCTTCATTTTCTTGCACCTCGGCATCCAAGATCTCTTCTTCAAAGTCTACGGGGGTTTCAAGAGTGGATTTGTCTTGTTTACGCTCTTAAGCGTCCAAGTGATCTTTTAACCACATACACATCTCTAAGGACTCCGGAGTGAGTCTTGTTCTTCGGAATGACAACACCCTCCCACTTGTTGAAAATGCGGATTCAGAAGCTACCGAAGTAGCTTGGACACTTAGTATATCCATGGCCATGCGGGACAGAACGGGAAACATTGTTTCATTTGCCTTCCAAAAACCCAAGACATAAAAAGTTGCAAACTCCGTTGTTTGAAGATGTGTGACAAAATCTGAATGAACATATCGCTCATATTTTGCCTTTTTGTTTTTATGTTCTTTCAACCGGTTTAGCAACCGGGTCATTTGATTCCCGCCACTCGCCCTCGATGAAGAAGCCCCACCCCCACTACTTGATTCGGTTGTTGTTGGGTTACCATATTTTGTATAATAAATATTATACAAACCTTCCAAATAGTCGGTGAACCATTTTTTGCCTTAGTTGCATAACTATCGTCAAAAAACTCCAAATCCGTACTCATCGACTCAATAAGAAACTCTACTCCGTGTACATTAAAACATGGATTTAAAGCGGCTGCACAAGTAATTATCGGTGGCATTCTTTCAAAATACTTCTTAAGTTTTTCTTTCATTGGTTTAACCATAGTTGCAATTATACCCCCTCAAGTTCATATTCGCTTAATTTGGTAGTCATGAAAAAAATCTGTTGAAGTACCAATGGAGATGTTGGGTAGTAAACCCCCGATAAAATTTTCGTGGCATTGTTAAACACTTCAAGTAATTGGGTTAAACTTTCAATAGTAACCCAATTCTCAGCCGAAAAATGAACACACTTACCCTTACTAGCCAAAAGGTCATGAAAAATACATCAAAGTAGATCTTTGTTTTAAACCACTTTGGAACATATGATAAGTGGAGTTCCATCTTATCAGAACGTCCCATTGAGGTGATAAACAAGGTTTCCCCGCTTGTTTACAGATTCTAATATAGCGTTGATGGTATTTACCACCCGATCTAAATACATCTTTTAACATTGTTTTAAAAGACTCTTTGATATTATTAATCGTGGGCACCGCTAAACCATCTTGCACACACAAGTTAATGATGTGTGAAACACATCTACTATGATAAAACCTACCCTCCATTTTTTTGAACGGCTGATTTATTGATAAAACCACTAGCAAGGAGCTAGAATTACAACGCAATACTGTTTGGGTTTTTAAGCCAATCGTTCTAACCGAACGACTTGTTACACCTATATCGACACCAAAAAAAAGATTTACACTTTAAATCATCAAAAAACATCGCCTTCTTAGGAGTCTTACGCTCGAAAATAGTTTTGTTACGAAACCACCAAAGAAGCCACCATAAAACGTAGAAAACTCCTTCAAGCATCTTCTTGTTCTTCAATGGCAGACGGACATTTTCAAACCAAGCTAGCCATTCCTCATAAGAATCAAAGTCCGACTCAGGCACATTCCACCAACGAGTAATAAGTTTCATCACCTCCCGAGCCATACGACATGAGAAAAACAAATGTCTCGATGTCTCCACTCCCGTATCACAATTAGCGCATAAAATATAATCAATAGAAATACCTCGGCGCGAAATGTTGAATCTGGTTGGCAGCGAATCCGTCATTACTTTCCAAGCATGAACATTAACTTTGATGGGGACGTAATTAATCCATCTAGTTTTGCATTCCAAACTCGGTAACATCTTGTCGTCAATTAGACGTCGAACCGAAGCCACTGAAAACTCCCCCGTGTTCTCCAATCCCCAAATCCAACGATCATCAATAGGAGTTAAAATCACCAGCCTCACCAAATCTTCCAACTTTTGAAATTGATCTTGTTCACAACCACCTCTCGGATGTCTTGCTCACGTCAACCTTACACTTATTCATATACTTCTACAGCTAAACACAAATGATATTCGTCAAAAACTTTAATTAGTATAAAAGATAAATATACGTAACTAGGGTTTGTCTCATCTAAACATGCTATAAAATAACAAACTTGAATGCAATCGCGAGTAACAGTTTCGATCGATAGATTGTATTTATTATTAAATTTGTCCGCTCTTGTGCTATAACTAGGGAGGGTGATTTTGGTGTTATGGGGTGTTTTGGTGTTATGGGAAAAAGTGGTGATGTGACACCACTAGGGACAGTTTCGATCGGTAGAAACTCGAAAACCCTAAACCGGTTCCAAACCGTCGTTTTGGCCAAGAACCGGAACCGGTTCAGGTCAAAACCGGGGTTAACCGGTTTGGTTTTAGGTTTTCAATACCGGTTCGGGTTGAGGAACCGGTTTTTATGCTCACGTCAACCTTACACTTATTCATATACTTCTACGGCTAAACACAAATGATATTCGTCAAAAACGTTAATTAGTATAAAAGATAAATATACGTAACTAGGGTTTGTCTCATCTAAACATGCTATAAAATAACAAACCTGAATGCAATCGCTAGTAACAGTTTCGATCGATAGATTGTATTTATTATTAAATTTGTCTGCTCTTGTGCTATAACTAGGGAGGGTGATTTTGGTGTTATGGGGTGTTTTGGTGTTATGGGAAAAAGTGGTGATGTGGCACCACTTTTTCCCACGGCTTGAGCCACGGCACGGAAGTGTACCTTGTGCTCTTATCAAGATTGAATTGTTTTGGACTCTTAAAATAACAAAACTTCATTTTTAAAATAATTTCAAAAGTTCGAAACACTTTAAAACTGTTTTATTTTTTTATGTGTCACATTCAAATGTATTTGTGTTGGCTTATCAACAATACCTAAACACTCGAATGAAGCTTACTAGCTTAAAGGTAAAGAACTCTGCTCAAGTAGCTAAGGTCAACAAAGATTGGCAAGTAACTTTGAATGGGAGCAGTACAAGTGAAAAACTAATGAAAATTGGAGTAATTAAAACTGTGAGTGATTGAAGTATCTCTACAAAAAGAACTCCTGCACCAATTGAGGACTGTTTGGGAATTTGTTATATGAAGTTTTAAGTGGAGTTTCTTATGAGGACTGCTACATTATGGAAGTAGTATGCTGGATATGGCTTGGATATCTAGTAGCAGCCTTGTAAGAAACATGCAGAGGGCCTAATACATTGATGATAATAACCTTTCCTTGTCTTAATCCTACTGTGTCAATGTGCTACTGTGTAGACATTGTTAAAGGCTTCACTTATCATCATAAGGAAGGTTTCCTGCTGTGGTTGTAGGCCATTTTGGTTATGCCAGGTCTGGTTATGCCATTTTGGTTGATCCAAGTTGTTGGATAACAGTCTTGGAAATGTAGCCAAGAGGGATTGTTTCCCTGAGTAACTCCTAGCCATTTTGTGACGCCATACATTGGAAATGTAGCAAATTGGTGGTGGATCTTAGTGAGAACATGAGTTTTATCCCTCCCCTTGTGATGCCTCTTACAAGAGCCTCTATGCTAAAGATGTATTCTTTGGTATAGGTAGGGTGTTTGTAGGAGGAAATGTAGCAAGGGAAGGGAGTTTCTCTATGGTTGCCTAGTCTGATTCTAAATCATATTGATTTGAGAATTCAGATTAGATGAATGAGATGATTAGATTGGTATGGTCTGGTCTGGTTCTTATTATTTCAAGAACATGTATGTTGTCTGATATCCTTGCAGTTAGGATGTCTGTTGTATTTCCTTCTTTGTATAAAGGATTAGGCATGTCCAACGTCCTTTATAAGTTTTGTATGCATCTCTTATTGGTAATATAAATTCTCCTTTTACTAAAAAAATACCTAAACACTCGACATGTGACTGGCTCGTGAATTTTGGATGCCCTGGGCATGAAAAAAAAATTGTCCTCCAAAGCATCTAAGTTAGGTGGATGATGATACCAAAAATAGCAGGTCCTCAAATGAGGTCTTTGGCGTCGAACGGATGGACCAATCTACCTGTAAGAAAATCCACGTTAGAACTTACCTCGAGGCTTTGCCCCGGGATTGAGCTCCGACGGCCAAGTCAGATGATAGTTCCATAATAAATGTATGAAATGTTTTTTAGTATTTAGTGAGAGAGAAATTATCTGCCTTTGGTTGGGTTTCAGCGGTCGTATTTATAGGCTTGTGAAATTGCTAACGAATCGTCACAATCGAATATTGTCAGATATATTCTGATATTGGATAAATATATTTTTGATAAGGAATCTCTCATCATTGCCTATTTTCTATTTGGCAATCTATCAATTCGAAATTAAATGCTTTCATATGGTGTATTGGTAGCCCACACGTGTTATGGAGATAAGGAATATATCCTTATTATTCTAGATGTTGCACATGCAAAATGTTTATTTTTATCAAGTGCATTTCATTTATTGCAAGTACACGTGTCATGCATTTTTCTCAAATGTGTTATCTTTACTATGCATGTCATCATTGCATATTTTAAATCTTTAATTAATGTTAATGTTTTTATTATACAATTGTGATATTAAATATTTACTGAGTAATGTTTTTCCGTTGTTCAATATGACTATTTGGTTTATCTAAAATTAAGTTTTATAAATATGTATTCAAAAATGCATTTTTTTTATTTGCTTGAGTTATAATTAAAATAATGATTTATAACTTGCTTAGTTTGTATCATATGCTATATTAGTTGTACGTTTGAGTAAGAGAGTATACGTCATTACCTTTCATTAAACTTTTATAATACATCAAACCTTCCAAACTTTTATAATTACTTCAATAAACTTCTTAAACTTTTGAAATTACATTAATATCCTCCCCAAAAATTTAAATTATCATATACATCAAAAAATCAACATGTTTTCTCATCAATCGAGGCCAAATATGCATATGAACAAATAAATATATATGAGCAATATTTTTTCATATTTATATCCAAACTTTTGTAATTATATCAACACGTTTTTTTGTCGTTCGAGGCCAAAAAGTATATATGAATAATATGATCATGATCAATATAAGAGATAAATAATAGTTTCATAATCTAAAATCATTATAATTATGATTTAATTGATTTTTGAACATATATATCCTTCTTAAAAGTGTGAGAAGGATATTGATGTAATTAATTTTTTTGTAAGGACGTTGATGTAATTAAAAAATTAAGAAGGATATTTATGTAATATCAACTTTTGAGAAGGATATACATGTAAATCTCCCTTTTTATAATGTCATTTCTCTATTCATTTATTTGCATGTATAAGCTTAAACATTCATTCCGTCCAAAAATAATTATTCGACAAAAACACATTTGCTAAGAAAGGGTAAAAGACGTATATTGACAACGTACTTTTAAAAATTTGCCGACTTAAAACGTTTACCTTTTTATTAACATGAAACATACATACTTTCAAATTTTGTCCTGACTTGAAACACAATATATACTACTGTTAGTATATAATGTGGTAACGTTAATCCATTTAATTAACGAACGTTTGCATGATTAATCTTTTATACTAACGGCCATTTTTAGTTAAATAAAAATTTTGGTTTTCTAATTATTTTTAAAATTTATATATTTTTTATACACATATTTTAATACACGTTTCTATACATTTTTTATACACGTCTTTATATAAGTTTTTATACACCTTTTTATACACACGTTTTAATACACGTTTTTATACACACATTTTAACACATATTTTTATAAGTTTTTATACACACATTTTAAGAAAGATAGGTTTTTTTGAACGGCAAGTTAATAGTTAGTGATTTGAATCCACAATGACATCCAATTAGGCAGTATACAGGCCTCGAACCTTCGCCTTAGAGGATAAACCCCACTCCTGCTTCTAATTATGTAACGTTCTATTTATTGTAATTCTAGTTTATTTATCGATGAATGTTTTGTATGTATATATAATTAAATACATATATAATGTAACAAAGGGATTATTTAATCATGAAAAAAAACAAAAAGCATAATTATTACATAATTATATGTCTCTAATAAAAAAATAAAAAAATAATAATGATTACACTAATCATATAAAGTCTCTTAAAAAGTGTAAAAAAACATAATGATTATACCAATCATGGTAAGTTTAGTGTTTTCTCTTGGTAGATTTAGACTAACCCTTCAGAAAAAGAAGAAGAAAAGCCTAACAACAGCCGTGGAAGGCTTGACGAAGAAATGAACAACGAGTGAAGGTGGTGCAGTTTGGCATGTTTTTTTGGGTGCCACTGTAGAAAAAAGCCCAACAACGGGCTACATCGTCCCGTCTTAGATTAACCCTCATATCACAAACAATTAGGCATGACGATTTTAACAACAGTTGGATTTGATAGTTTATAGCATGTAGA